>SKCR01020991.1:0-33387 GCA_019454045.1 Zanthoxylum bungeanum
TTTGTATTACATCTCTATAAATATTAGGTTAAAATATCAATTTCTTGTATAAAATATTCAAAGTGATTTTTTCTTCAAAGGAAGTGATATTTTTATCTATAAGAAATGGAGAAAGTCTCTTTTAAATTAATTTTTTTTATCGCCCTCTTAATTGCTGTATCTGGTTAGTATTTGTCTTGATATTTATATATCTTTTTCATTATTTTATAACTACCTTTTATCTCTTGCTTCATTTTTAATAGCAAAATTTAATTTGTAGGCACCATAATTTTTGAGCTACCAAGAGCTGAAGCATACACCGAAGGGTTACCAATTCGATGTATCATGGACTCAGATTGTGTGATGGATTGCCCTTCCAAAAAATGGATTTTATTGTAAAGACGAAAGCAGACAAACTTGTCCAAAAGACGTTTGTTTTTGTATTCCTAAATCGTTGTGATTTATAATTTATATTGCATGTGACCGAAAATAAAGTTATATAACATCTATTGAAGTAACAGAATTTTATTTGGACAAGAAAGCATTTCACATAATCTCTTCATATCAACAAATAAAAATTATATAAAAAAAAAAAAATCTTTTTTGGATTAAAAGTAAAGGCACTTGATAATTAGCCTAAAATTTTGCACTGTATTTATCTTGCATAGGTTTAATTCTTGAGTCTTGACACCTGGCTTAGTCATCCAGTAAATTTTTAAATTTATTTTTTATCGAAAGAATCCTTTAATTTGTAAAGAGTCCTTCCACAGTCCGCTCATGAAAATTTTCCTCCTCAAAATTGTTGGTCGATTAGTGTTTTTAAACGTCAAATTACATACTACAAACCAATTCAAATCAGAAAATACCAATTAAAACTTGCATTAACCCTAAAACCTAAAATAAGAAAAACTATAGAAAACTTGGATAATGTGATGGCGAATCCAAGTCGAGATCTCTCTATCTTTAAGAACTTATTGGCCCCGTCACAGGTGCTTTACGATTTCTATTCGCCAATGTTCTCCAAGGATAACTTGGTTCCTTCTTCTCCAAGGAACACTCCTTGACAAGTATATGAACTATGAAATGATGGAACTCTCACCCAATATAAAATGAAAGCAATATTATTCTCAAAAACCATATCTGTTTTCTATATCTTTGTAATGGATGGGATGCCTATTATATAAGGCATGGAGGGGTGCCAAGAGGGCACCCTTTGGGGTGGGATGCAACCCTCCAAAGGATTGCAACTTTCTCATGCACCCCTAATATCCAACAAGACATTTAACAATATTCTTTAATGAATATTATCAGAATTTCCAACAATCCCCCACAATTCTTCTCGTATTCATATAGACACTTGAGAGAGTTACCATGAACTAAAGCTGCATCGAAATAGGTAGCTTTCGCCTTGAACATTTCCTAGTGAATGACAATCGGATTTACTTGGCAAACCAGTGACTCATAGTCTTGAACTGTTCTGCCGTTGGTGTAAACCAAGACAATTGCCAACACACAGCTTTAATTCGACCATTTTCTCGTTCTACGGTTGTGTTCAGGCCTTGAACAACGATCCTGGATTCATCAAGCACTTTAGGGTAACCCGCCTTTCAAAGTTCCCATGAAAGCGGTCTCACTTCTTACTTGAAACATGTGATCTACTATGAAGAGGTAATATGTCTTTACCCCCATTAGGAATCATATCCTAATATAGTGATCATTAAAAGCCTTAGCTTATCCTAACCAATGACAGACAACACTCAGCGTCATTATCGGAATGGGAAAGAGTACAAAACTCTTCAGTGCTTGTTTTGAATTGCACAAAGTTTCTGTTGTCCCTTTTGAACCTAGATATTGGGATCTCCAGTCAGCTAGGTTGGGTTTCCACAGTGACAATTCTTAGATTATAGGCTTCAAGCCCATTCCCCTCGATGACTTCTCAACTTGCTCTCGAGGTAAACCTTTAGTTAGTGGATCCACTAGGTTTTCCTTCGACTTAACATAATCGATCGTTATTATGCCACTTGAGAGCAGTTGACATATGGTATTATGTCTTCGATGTATATGTCGAGACTTACCATTATACATTGTATTTTGGGCTCTTCCAATAGCTGATTGGCTATCACAATAAATGCTAATCGCTGGCACCGGTTTGGGCCAACTAGGAATATCCCCCAGGAAGTTCTAAGTCATTCCACTTCTTCCGTTGTTTTGTCTAATGCTATGAACTCTGATTCCATAGTAGACCGGGCAATACATGTTTGCCTCGAGGATTTCCACGACACGACTGCATTACTAAGTGTGAAAACAAATTCACTCGTAGATTTAGAATCCACCGTATCAGATATCCAGTTAGCATCGCTGTATCCCTCTAGTACATCAGGATATCTCTCGTAATGTAGCCATGTTTTGAAGTTTCTCTCAGATACCTCAAAACTCTTACTATGGCTTTCCAGTGGTTATGTCCCGGATTGCTCGTATATCTGCTAAGTCGGTTCACAGCTTGAGCGATATTAGGTCATGTGCAATTCGTGAGATACATCAGACTTCCGATGATTCTCGAATACTCTAATTGCGATACGCTTGAACCAGTATTCTCTGATAAATGAAGAGTTAGGTCCACATGGGTTCTAGCCACATTTAGATCCCCTTTGATATATTTATCAAGTATCTTCTCAATATAATGAGTCTGAGGTAAAATATATCCGTCTGATGTCCTGGAAATCTTAATTCCTAGGATCACATCAGCTATTCCCATATCTTTCATATCAAATTTGTTGGATAACACATTTTTGGTAGACTGAATCATTTCATGATCACTACCAATTATCAGCATATCGTCTACATAGAGACACACAATGACATATCCTTTTTGAGTTGATTTGGTGTACACACATTTATCACACTCATTGGTTTTGAATCCACTTGACAACATTTCTTTGTCAAATATCTCATGCCATTGTTTTGGTGCTTGTTTTAATCCGTACAAGGATTTTACAAGTTTGCACACCTTCTGTTCTTGTCCAGGAACACTAAACCCTTCTGGTTGTTCCATGCAAATCTCTTCATCCAATTCACCATTCAAGAATGACGTCTTTACATCTATTTGATGTATTTCAAGACCTAATATAACTGCTATAGCTATGAGTATTCTTATCGATGTGATACGAGTCACTGGTGAATAGGTGTCAAACTAATCAAGGCCTTATTTTTGTCTATAACCTTTTATGACAAGTCTCGCCTTGTACTTATCTATTGATCCATCTGTTTTCATCTTCCTTTTGAATATCCATTTGTAGCCCAGCACTTACAACCTGGTGGAAGATCAACCAACTCCCAAGTATGGTTCCGTAGGATCGAATCAATCTCATTGTTAATAGCCTCATTCCAAAGAGGTGCCTCCGGAGAAGACATAGCTTCTTTATAGCTTTGAGGCTCATTTTCTAACAAGTATGTCAGAAAATCGGGACCAAACGACTTAGACGTTCTAGCTCTTTTGCTACGTCTAGGCTCGATTGTCTCAGTATTTACACGTTGATTTGATTCTTGGTCAACTTGATCACTGTCATTGACAGTATCAACTGTTCTTTTGAGAAACTCTGTTCTTTGTTTTTCCTTACAAGGAAACGTCTCTTAAAAAAATATCGCATTCCTTGACTCAATTATCATATTCGGATTGATGTCAGAAATCTCAGACTTGTGCACCAAGAATCGATACGCACTACTGTTGCGAGCATATCCAATGAATATACAATCAACAGTTTTAGGTCCTATTCTAACCTTCTTAGGTTTAGGAACCATTACTTTGGCAAGACACCCCCACACTTTTAAGTATTTGTAAGAAGGTACGAAACCTTTCCACTACTCATATGGTGTCTTGTCCAACCTTCTGTAAGGAAGCTTGTTTTGAACGTAGTTCGCGGAAAGCAAGGCTTCCCCCCACAAGTTCTGGAGTAAACCCGAACTTGCCAACATGACATTCATCATTTCCTTCAACGTTCGGTTTTTGCGCTCCACAATTACGTTCTGTTGAGGAGAATAAGGAGCAGTAGATTCGTGAATAATTCCGTGCACAGAACAATATTCACCGAATGGTGAAACATATTCACCACCTCTATCACTCCTGATTCTTTTGATTTTCTTTCCAAGTTGATTTTCAACTTCGTTCTTATAGTGTACGAAGCTCTCAATCGCTTCAGTTTTGCTCCTCAGTAAGTACACATAACAGAATCTTGTGCTGTCATCGATAAAGGTGACAAAGTACTTTTTACCGCCTCTTGTTTGCACAATATTCATGTCACACACGTCAGTGTGTACAAGTTCTAAAGGTTCAGAACTGCGTTCAACAGAATGAAATGATGTTCTATGCATTTTTGCTTCAACACATGCCTCACACTTATGTTGGATATCAATTGCAAATTTAGGTATAAGGTCCATGTTAATTAATTTACGCATGGTATCATAATTAACATGTCCTAACCTCCCATGCCATACATTTTGTGACTCAATAATATAAGCAGAAGTACTAGCTTTATTAATAGCATGATTGACAGTCATTACATTTAGCTTGAAAAGGCCCTCAATTATGTAACATTTTCCTACATACATATCATTCTTAGTCATTACAAACTTATCAGAAACAAACACAAGCTTAAAACTAACCTTACTAAGAAGAGAGCCCGAGACCAAGTTCTTCCGAATATCTGAACATGCAGTACATTTCTCAATGTTAGCTTCTTTCCGGATGTCATCTTCAGAACCACTGTGCCTTGTCCAACCACCTGAGAGGTAGACGAGTTTCCCATTGTCAGATGATCGCCGCCATCGACCTTCTGGTACATGGAAAATATTTTGCTATCTGCACAGATATGACGAGTAGCCCCAGTGTCTACCCACAATTCTCTCGGATTCCCAACTATGTTGGCTTTGGTTACTACTGCTGATAGTTCCATCTCTGAGATCTCATCAGTCAGCTGCTCACTTTCAGTGACATGTGCCTCATTTTTCTTTTTTTTGCCCTTGTCCGGAGACTTCTTGTTTCTGCAGTCCCTTGACATATGATCGCTCTTTCCACAGTTGTATCATTTCCCATTGAAATTCTTGTTCGAAGAATCAGCTCCACTGTTCTTTCTTTTCTTACTACCTTTCACACCCTCAATGATGTTGGCCTTAGACTCCATAGTCTTGTAGCTGGCCTTCTCGGACATCCTGTTGTCCTCCTCGATTCTCAATCGAACACTAAGGTCTTCAAGGCTCATATGCTTCTTTTTGTGTTTCAGATATCTCCTGAAGTCATTCCATGATGGAGGCAACTTTTCAATTATGGCGGCAACTTGAAACATCTCACAGAATTTCATACCCTCATCCAGTATTTCATGAATGATCAACTACAGTTCACCCAACTGAGACATCACCGTCCCTGAATCTACCATCTTGTAGTCCAGAAACCAACCCACGACAAATTTCTTTTGTCCGACATCCTCGGTTTTATATTTCTTCTCGAGAGATTCCCAGAGAATCTTCGCAGAAGTCATGCCTTGGTACACATTGTACATGGTATTGTCAAGACCACCCAAAATGTAGTTTTTGCATAAGAAATCTCCAGACATCCAAGTATGTTCTCGCTCATCCTTGGCCATTTCAGATTCACCCTCCACAGGACCCGGAGGATCTTTGAGGAATTTAGCCAACTGGAGAGTCGTCAGGTAGAACAACATTTTGTTTTGCCACTGTTTGAAATTTGCCCCACCAAATTTCTCCGGCTTTTCTCCATGAGAGACCGGTACTGTGATATTTTCGTTAGCCATTTGTAACTGGAAAAACCAATAGGGGTCAATTAGTCTACAAAAGACGAATTGCACAACGATCAACGAATAATCTTGTTCAAAGTGATATACTAGGTTCCCACTTGTTGTTCTATTGGACATGGTTCCAATAAACACAAGTCCTTGAATTTCAACTAAAGATTCTTTAGAAAAATGAATAAATGAATATTCCCAGATGACTAGGGGGATCCGGAGTAACCACTTAAATCCCTGACCACTTAGGCTCTTATCGCCTTTTTGACAGAATATTCTTTAAACACTTTTTCAATAGGATCTTTTAGCAATTCAAACCCAGAACTACATTTTATTCAAGAGTGCAGACAATATACAATATGTGTAGATATGTGTAAGTGTCAATCAAGATTGGATGAAATTTCTTGTGTATGATTACACTTTAAATTCTCACTTAAGTATGCAATACACAATCAACTTCAACTTTATCACTATGTGTATGCTTGTGATAATTGAACAACCTAATAATAACTTAAATCTATACTACCAAGATTAATGTGTTACAGTATATGATTTACTAAGTTAATATTAATTTAAGTTTGCAGTTTATAATAATTACATGACTATTTCGTTAGTGTCGCGTTCGTATATAGGTTCGAATGAGACTGGCAGTGTGGGTGCGTTCGTGTTGCGTTTGACAACGCGTTCGAACGAAGTGTTTCCAGAGAGTTCACGTTCGAGTAGCGTTTGATAACGCGTTCGAACAGAATGATTCCAGAGAGTTCACGTTCGAGTAGCGTTTGAGAACGCGTTCAAACGAAATGAATCCAGAGAGTTTGCGTTCGAGTTGCGTTTAGGATGCGTTCGAACGTTCTTAGGCATAAGACTTGCGTTCGAGTTGCGTTTGAAGACGCGTTCTAGCGTTCTTACGAAATTTCAGATTTTAAGCCTTCGCGTTCGTCGGGCGTTCGAACGCCCTACGAGTTTTCATGCACAGTTCGTATTTTCCCAGAAAATTTTCTACCCTAGCATGCAAATTACTATCTAACAACACTAGAATCAAATAAGTTCTTAAGATTGTTGGTCGATTAGTGTTATTAAACGTCAAATTACATGCTTCAAACCAATTCAAATCAGAAAATACCAATTTAAACTTGCATTAACCCTAAAACCTAAAACATGAAAAACTGTAGAAAACCTGGATAATGTGATGGCGAATCCAAGTCGAGATCTCTCTGTCCTTAAGAACTTATTGGCCCCGTCACATGTGCTTTACGGATTCTATTCGCCAATGTTCTCTCAGGATAACTTGGTTCCTTTTTGTCCAAGGAGCACTCCTTGACAAGTATATGAACTAGGAAATGATGGAGCTCTCTCCCAATAGAAAATCAAAGCAATATTATTCTAAAAAACCGGATCTGTTTTCTATATCTTTGTAATGGATGAGATGCTTATTATATAAGGCATGGATGGGTGCCAAGAGGGCACCCCTTGAGGTGGGATGCAACCCTCACAAGGATTGCAACCTTCCCATGCACCCCTAACATCCAACAAGACATTTAACAATATCCTTTAATGAATATTATCAGAATTTCCAACAAAAATTTGGACGAGGAAAATGGTGAGTACACTTGAGCAGAATTACCAATATTATGAATTAATTAAAAAAATCACAAATTTATGAACTTTGGGGAGGATTCATTATTCATAGTCTTATCTTTATTTTTTTTTACAGAAAAAATATTTTTCCGTAACTTGAATCTCTGATCTTCAAATCACAATAAAATAACTCAATAACATCGTTATAACACCACGACAAAAAAAACTAATAAATATTAAATAAAATATATTCCAAAACAAATTCTGCTACGCATTAGGTATACAAGAACAGCTTCAAGACCATTCCCTTGAATTTCCAGCATCTTAAATCTGAAAAATAACCCACAAAACCTTGTAAAATTGTTAATTCTACTGAGGTGTTTTTCTACTTAAAGCGTCACATAGAATTATTATTTAATTTAACATTACACATGATGCCTCTTTTATTAATTAAATAAACTATGGGAGATTGCCATTATTCTCTTAATGTTTCCACTATTTACCACTTACCCCTATTATTTTCATAATACTCCAACACCCCCTAAGATCAAAGTCAAATGAATATTTTCGCTTTTTACATATTTACCTTTAAGATAAAATACTTAACAATTATATATAATTATTAATTCATTAAAATAATTTTAAAAAAAAAAAAATAGATATTTAAAAAAAATACTTTTCTACTTAATACATCACATACAATTATTGTTTCATTTAATGCACTACATGACGCCTCTATTATTATTTATCACTTATTCCTATTTATTTCATAATACCCTAACATTCCCCTAATGTTAAAAGTGAAAGGAATATTTTCAGTTTTTACATATTTACCTTTAAGATAAAATACTTAACATTTTTGCATTATTATTATTGATTCATTAAAATAATTATAAAATATAATAACATTATAAACTAATTTTTTATACAAAATTATTATAAAATCTAAATTATAAATAAAAAAATTATAATAAAATCTAATTTATAACTCAAAATTTTGTAGGAGTTTTTGAGTGATAGAGATCGAAGAAAATCTCAAATTTCGATCGAGATTAGAGATCTTGTATCATTCGATATGAGATTCAGGATGATTTTTCGTTCCAACTAAACATTTATTTCTGGATTCAACACATTTTATCGTCCCAAATAAAAATTTGGGTTGAGATTCATGATAATTTTTTGTTCCAAATCCTAAATTGTTGCCTGATAGGATTTGGCAAGAAAAATCATCTCGATTCAAAAATTGTTATGTGATTTAGGGACGATTTTTTCTCCCAAATCCACAATCAAGACATGATCAAGATTGACAAATTTCTGTTTGTCCCAACTGATTTTTTTTTTTTTGGAAACGATGGAAACCCCGCCACCAAACCACCCATTCTGGGCCGCGGCGCAGGTAAAACCACCGGCTGTTCCAGACTCTTACAAGAAGTGCACCCCCTGGATTCGAACCCAGAACCTCAAGTGAGATCCTGGACCCTTTACCAACCCTAATTTGCTACTTAATGTGCCTAAAATAAAAATTAAAATTAAAATTATGCGCAGAAATTTCAATTTTTAAGTGTGTTAATAATAATATATATATATATATATATATATATATGTTGATGGTGTTTTTCGGGCACTATGTTATTTAAACAACACGACAGGGGTAAAAGGGGTAACTCCATTTATCGAGACCGTTAAAGCCGACCAGACAACTTGACGGTAAGAGGCCGAGCACTTTATACTAAATGGCCGAGCACTTGAGATTGGATGACCGAGCATTATCAGATCGACAGCAGTATTCTCAGTTCAAATGGCTATCATGACCGACCTCATGAAGACCGAGCACATGACGAGGCGTGCTCAGGAAGATAAAGCATCTTATTCTTGCGGAAAAGGGATAAGTTGTCCTACTTTAAGGGGTAAAGTAATACTTAATATCCTAATAGGATAAAGGGAAAGTTTTTGACTAGGAATCCTGATAGGAAAAGGAGACTGTTGATGGTGTTTTTCGGGCACTATGTTATTTACAACAGCACGACAAAGACAAAAGGTAATTTTTTCCTTCTCTGGTTGACTACATGGTCAGACCGACCAGATCATGTGAAGAGGCCCTCATTATGAAGGGACCGACCACTTTGTTCAATTGACCGAGCATTATAGATCGCAAGGACATTCTCATCATAAAAGGATCGCCATGACCGACCTCATAAGACCGACCAGATAACAAGGCGTGTTCAGGAAGAAGAATACCCTATTCTTCGGATAATGAGACAAAATTATCCTACTTTCACGGGAAGATTGATGAAGTCAGTATCTTGATAGGACAAAAGAGTAAAGGTAGTTTGAAATAAGGAACCTTGTAAGAAAAAGGAGTTTGACTCAACTAGGAAACCTTGTAGGAGAAGGAGTCTAAATTCTGGTATTATAAATAGGAGGGTAGAGCATATGTAAAAGGACATCTGAAAATCATCACAAAGTGAAAGATTCGAATTGTAAGTTCCAATCTGTAAGAGCGAAAGAGAGGCCTGAAAAGTGTATTTGAGTAATAAAAAGTACCACCCTGTTCTTGTCCGTGGACGTAGGTCGGATCTCAAAATCCACCGAACCACGTTAAATCACCTTGTCCGATTGGTGTGTTTTCTTGTTTTCCGCTAAATTTGCTTTTGGTTCCCGCATAACCAAACAAATTCACAGTTGAGGAGGATTCCTCGGAGGTGATATTCCGTATTACCCCGAGACCAAAATCCACCGTCAACAGTTGGCGCCGTCTGTGGGGAACTCTACGAAAAGCAACTCGCGTAATAAGACAAATGGCGGAAGGCGGAAACCAACAATCATCAGGGGGCTCGGCTGCGGACTGGATGGAAAAGATCGAGGAAAACCTTAGGAAGGAAAGGGAGGAAAACCAAACTCTACTAAAAACCATAGTAGACCGTTGGAAAGGATGGAAGGAGCACGCGACGGAAAATTCGAGGCCGGGACTAGCCGGCGAAGGAGTGAGATAGCGGAAGGAAAGAGAATTGTTGATACAAGCGAAGACGACAGACCTCAAAGGAGGGAACCCTACAGGGTGAGATCCGTGGTAGTACAAAGGGATTCCCAAACCGAGGACACATGGGAGGAGGAAGATGACAAATCATCACCAGATCCCTCCTACGATAGCCCTCACAGTACCCGGAGGAGAGGAAAAGAACATACCGAAGAGGTGCGGGACGACGCCGACCCTGAGAAACGCCGCTCCCAAGATAGCAGAAAGAAAAGAAACCTCAGAGGGCGGCATGGAACCAGGGACAGCGGTATGAAATCTTGGTTACGGGAGGAGCTGGTCAAATGGGGAGTATACCCCAACGCAAACAGAGGGGATATCCAGGACGTCAAAGATGAGTCCCCCCTCACGGAGGAAATAAAATCGGAGAAATTCCCGAAGAGATTTAACATGCCGACCATGACACCGTACAAGGGCCATACCGACCCTAAAACCCACATTGAAAGTTTCACCCTGCTGATGGAGGTGCAAGGGGTAACAGGGGACGCCATCTGCAAAGTGTTCCCCCTAACTCTGGCCGGACCAGCCATTCTATGGTACAGGAGCTTAGCCCCAAGAAGCATCAGCAGCTTCACACAACTGAAGAAGTCATTCATACGACACTTCAAGGGGGCTTGTGTCCCCAGAAAGACGATTGGAGAACTCCGGCTCATGAAGCAAGGAGACGATGAACCTCTGAAGATATTTATTGAAAGGTACCATAATATGGTACTCGAAGTCGGAGGGTATGAATCCCCTGAAGCCCTGGAAAGCTTGAAAGGAGCCTTGAGGGTCGGAAGACTCTGGACCTACCTAAGGATCCAGGACACCCCGGACTACGCCACCGCCCTGGAGGTGGCCCGGAAGTTCGTTTCGTTAGAGAACGAAGAGAAAGTGTCCCGAAAGGGAACAACATCAGGGATAGAACCACAAGGAGGGCGCCCAACGCCGAACAGAAAAAGAATCCAGAAGACCACCCCCGAAACACAAAGAATTCAAGCCACTGCACCGGGACAATCAGGAGAGAAGAGCGCCGACCCAAGTAAACCACGTGGTCAGGGAAGATGCATACATTCCCCTAAAGAAACCATTGGGACAATTTTCATGGAGATTCAGGGGAAGGCCTCTTAGTAGAACCCGACCAAAGGAGATTCCCACCAGACAGAAGGAACCAAAAAGCTTATTGTGTACACCACAACTCCAGAGGACATGCAACGGACGGATGTAAAGATCTGCGAGAGCAGATGGAAGACCTAGCAAGAAACGGATATCTGAACAAATACATTGACCACGAAGTTATGACGACCAGACAAAGAGCATGTGGCCGCCAAATCAACTGAAAAAAGGCAGTTTGTCCCCGAAACATAAATAAAAATTCTCTTTTCAAAAGGGTTCTCGTCCACTTTCTTAAAACATAAAAAGAAGGACCTATTCAAAAACCAGGGACAAACTTAGCGCCTAAATATAGAAAGAAGCGACCAAACAATAAGACTTGCTCAGCTCGGGTCTGGACCTTGCTCCACCGAGGCTATTCAGTTATCCGGCTCGGGGTCGGGTTACGTCCCACCGAGTCATACATATTGGTCTGGGGATGGAACATTCCTCCAGAGCCAAGTACGTCTTTCGGCTCGGGGCTGGATAGCGTTCCGCCGATGCCCCTTCATTAATCGGCTCGGGGCTGGATCGCATTCCGCCGAGGCCTCTTCGTTAGTCAGCTCGGGGCTGGATTTCGTTCCGCCGAGGCCATTTTCGGCTCGGGGTCGGGTTACGTCCCACCGAGTCAATACTCACTGGTCTGGGGAAGGAAACATTCCCCCAGAACCAAGCATCTCTCCTGGCTCAGGCCCTCAGGGGCATGCTCAGTATACAGGATCCGTGAGAAGCATAGCACAGGGAGGGATGATACCCCTGTGGCGATTGCTTACTCCAGTGTTACCGAACATAAGGAGGAACATGCCCTTAATGTGTCGAACACTCTTCTGATCCTCACCTGCCCGATGTAATGGATCCGTGGGAAAGCATAGCACGGGGGATAATGACACCCCCGTGACGATTGCTAACTCCAGTGATACCGGGCCTAAGGAGGAACATACCCTTAATATCCCGGACACTCTTTGATCCATTCATCATCCGGATCCGCGGGAGGCACAGCACGGGGAGGCGTATACCCCTGTGGCGTGTGCCTACTCCAGCGTGGTAAGGAGGAGCCCTCATACAATACACAGGCTCCCGAGCGAACCGACGTGTAGAGGATGTGCCCTTACCGTTCATACGCTCTTCTGATCCGAATCCTGGTTCGCCGGGACACTGAATTGAAAGATTCAGAATTGTGTTTTGGAGGCCTTGGGCAGGACGCTGTTTCGAGGCATCCGTGCTGTTGTTTACACTTGTGAAAAGTTTTACTTTGGGACAAGTGCTAAGTCACCCCCACCTTTTGATTTTATCTTCGAAAATTTTGTTTTTATTTTTTCGCCGGTCTGGCAGAGGGACGCCCATGCCAGATTCGGTAGGGCTTCAAAGGTTGATTCACTTCCCTTCTGAATAAGTCCCAGGGATTAATCGGCTCGGGGCTGGATTCGTTCCGCCGAGGCCTCTGGATTAATCGGCTCGGGTTGGATTTCGTTCCGCCGAGGCCATTTGATTAGTCGGCTCGGGGCTGGATTTCGTTCCGCCGAGGCCACTTGTTTATTCGGTTGGGGCTGAATTTCATTCCCGCGAGGACCTTGGTTATTCAGCTCGGGGTCGGGTTACGTCCCACCGAGCCAGCTCCTTTGGTTTGGGGACGTAACATTCCCCCAGGTCCAAGTGCCTTTCTCAGCTCGGGGTCGGGGTACGTCCCACCGAGTCAGCCCTTCGGACTGGGGACGTAACATTCCCCCAGGTCCAAGTGCCTTTCTCAGCTCGGGGTCGGGGTACGTCCCACCGAGTCAGCCCTTCGGACTGGGGACGTAACATTCCCCCAGGTCCAAGTGCCTTTCTCAGCTCGGGGTCGGGGTACGTCCCACCGAGTCAGCCCTTCGGACTGGGGACGTAACATTCCCCCAGGTCCAAGTGCCTTTCTCAGCTCGGGGTCGGGGTACGTCCCACCGAGTCAGCCCTTCGGACTGGGGACGTAACATTCTCCCAGGTCCAAGTGCCTTTCTCAGCTCGGGGTCGGGGTACGTCCCACCGAGTCAGCCCTTCGGACTGGGGACATAACATTCCCCCAGGTCCAAGTGCCTTTCTCAGCTCGGGGTCGGGGTACGTCCCACCGAGTCAGCCCTTCGGACTGGGGACATAACATTCCCCCAGGTCCAAGTGCCTTTCTCAGCTCGGGGTCGGGGTACGTCCCACCGAGTCAGCCCTTCGGACTGGGGACGTAACATTCTCCCAGGTCCAAGTGCCTTTCTCAGCTCGGGGTCGGGGTACGTCCCACCGAGTCAGCCCTTCGGACTGGGGACGTAACATTCCCCCAGGTCCAAGTGCCTTTCTCAGCTCGGGGTCGGGGTACGTCCCACCGAGTCAGCCCTTCGGACTGGGGACATAACATTCCCCCAGGTCCAAGTGCCTTTCTCAGCTCGGGGTCGGGGTACGTCCCACCGAGTCAGCCCTTCGGACTGGGGACATAACATTCCCCCAGGTCCAAGTGCCTTTCTCAGCTCGGGGTCGGGGTACGTCCCACCGAGTCAGCCCTTCGGACTGGGGACGTAACATTCTCCCAGGTCCAAGTGCCTTTCTCAGCTCGGGGTCGGGGTACGTCCCACCGAGTCAGCCATTCGGACTGGGGACGTAACATTCCCCCAGGTCCAATTGTCTTTCTCAGCTCAGCCCTTCGGACTGGGGACATAACATTCCCCCAGGTCCAAGTGCCTTTCTCAGCTCGGGGTCGGGGTACGTCCCACCGAGTCAGCCCTTCGGACTGGGGACATAACATTCCCCCAGGTCCAAGTGCCTTTCTCAGCTCGGGGTCGGGGTACGTCCCACCGAGTCAGCCCTTCGGACTGGGGACGTAACATTCTCCCAGGTCCAAGTGCCTTTCTCAGCTCGGGGTTGGGGTACGTCCCACCGAGTCAGCCATTCGGACTGGGGACGTGACATTCCCCCAGGTCCAATTATCTTTCTCAGCTCAGGGTCTTCGGACTGGGGACGTAACATTCCCTCAGGTCCAAGTGCCTTTCACAGCTCGGGGTCCGGGTACGTCCCACCGAGTCAGCCCTTCGGACTGGGGACATAACATTCCCCCAGGTCCAAGTGCCTTTCTCAGCTCGGGGTCGGGGTACGTCCCACCGAGTCAGCCCTTCGGACTGGGGACGTAACATTCCCTCAGGTCCAACTGTCGTTCTCAGCTCGGGGTCGGGTTGCGTCCCACCGAGTCAGTCCTCCGGACTGGGGAAGTAACGTTCCCCCAGGCCCGAGCATCTCTCACAGCTCGAGACAGGATCACATGCCACCGAGCACATCATCGTTAGCTCAGAGGCAAAATTTTCTCCTCACAATCGAGATTGGATCAGTCAGGGGTCAGGACCCCCAAATCTCTGGTACAGATATTACAGAGGATGAGTCATTTTTGGACAAAAAGAGGAACTTCATCTCCTGATGGAACGACCCAAGTAAGCAATTTGTTTTGAGGTGGAGAATCATTCTGAATATAGTCAGCATCTCCAATAACCGAGGATATGAAGATAGAAACAGAAGACTTAGTTGATGGCAAAGACAATTTCTCGGTGATTTCTGGAGCGACCACACAGCAAGGCGATCAGCACACCATCTTTTTTTATAGTTCCCGGCATCAACTCACAAACTCGTTGTTACCGAGAACTAGGGGACAGATGTTGATGGTGTTTTTCGGGCACTATGTTATTTAAACAACACGACAGGGGTAAAAGGGGTAACTCCATTGATCGAGACCGTTAAAGCCGACCCGACAACTTGACGGTAAGAGGCCGAGCACTTTATACTAAATGGCCGAGCACTTGAGATTGGATGACCGAGCATTATCAGATCGACAGCAGTATTCTCAGTTCAAATGGCTATCATGACCGACCTCATGAAGACCGAGCACATGACGAGGCGTGCTCAGGAAGATAAAGCATCTTATTCTTGCGGAAAAGGGATAAGTTGTCCTACTTTAATGGGGTAAAGTAATAACTTAATATCCTAATAGGATAAAGGGAATAGTTTTGACTAGGAATCCTGATAGGAAAAGGAGACTGTTGATGGTGTTTTCAAGCACTACAATATTTACAACAGCATGACAAAGACAAAAGAGTAATTTCCTTTCTCTGGTTGACTACATGGTCAGACCGACCAGATCATGTGAAGACCGACCTCATTATGAAGGGACCGACCACTTTGGTTCAATTGACCGAGCATTTTAGAGGTCGGCAAGGACATTCTCATCATAAAAGGATCGCCATGGCCGACCTCATACATACCGACCAGATAAGCAAGGCGTGTTCAGGAAGGAAGAATACCCTATTCTTCGGATAATGAGACAAAATTATCCTACTATCACGGGAAGATTGATGAAATCAGTATCTTGATAGGACAAAAGGAGTAAAGGTAGTTTGAAATAAGGAAACCTTGTAAGAAAAAGGAGTTTGACTCAACTAGGAAACCTTGTAGGAGAAGGAGTCTAAATTCTGGTATTATAAATAGGAGGGTAGAGCATATGTAAAAGGACATCTGAAAATCATCACAAGAGTGAAAGATTCGAATTGTAAAGTTCCAATCTGTAAGAGCGAAAGAGAGGCCTGAAAAGTGTATTTGAGTAATAAAAAGTACCACCCTGTTCTTGTCCGTGGACGTAGGTCGGATCTCAAAATCCACCGAACCACGTTAAATCACCTTGTCCGATTGGTGTGTTTTCTTGTTTTCCGCTAAATTTGCTTTTGGTTTCCCGCATAACCAAACAAATTCACAGTTGGAGGAGGATTGCCTCGGAGGTGATATTCCCGTATTACCCCGAGACCAAAATCCACCGTCAACAATATATATATAAAATTTATTGGTAAATGTCTCATTTTAATAAAAAAAATGGCCAAGGGTCCCAAAACATGGGGCAATACAGAGCGGCCTTTAAAATCTTAGCTTTATTTTACTGACTTTAACAAATTTCTACATACGCCCCCAAGGGGTGTGGCTTGGTGGTGAAGGGTCCAGAATTTCACATTGAGGTTCTGGGTTCGAATCCAGGGGGTGCAACTTCTTGTAAGAGCCTGGGGCAGCCGGGGATTTTACCTGCGCCGCGGCCCATAATGGGTGGTTTGGTGGCGGGGTTTCCAACGATTTCAAAAAAAAAAAAAAAAAAAAATTTCTACATACAACTACAACTAGTCTAATAATGAAGGATCGAACTAAGTATTGTAGTGATTTTTTTTTTTGATTTTTTTAAATTTTTTTTGATTTTTTTATAAATTGTGATGATGATGATTAGATATTAAGTAATTTAATTACTATACATACAAGTGTCATAGAAATGATTAAAAAAATCAGCACTCAATCCAAATTAACAAAAAAAAGGAATACAAAATTAAATGAATTTGTTTCCTGTCGTTAAGTGGAATTAATGGTGATTATGCCACGGGGAATTGTTGTGCATTGAAGAACCATTATTGAGTTTATGTAAAGAAATATTTTAAGTGTATCTATGAAGATCTTATCAATAATGTTATATTGGTGTGTGATTATGTGTAGAATAAAATTTCATTTTTAACATTAATTTGATATCAAAACGTAAGTAGTGAATAAAAAGAAATAAAATATTTTAAAAGTAATTAGGTAACATTTTACCTTTTGTATCACGTCTCTATAAATATTGGGTTGAAATAATAAGTTCTTGTATATAATATTCAAAGTCGTATTTTTCTTGTAAGGAAGTGTGTCTTTTTACCGATAGAAAATGGAGAAAATTTCGTTTAAATTGACTTTTTTAATCATCCTCTTGATCGCTATATCTGGTGAGTCGTTGTCTTGATATTTATATATTTTTTTCATTATTTTTATTATTATCTTGTATCTTTTGCTTCATTTGTCTATGAACCTTATATCTAATTAATAGCTAAATTTAATTTGTAGGTACCATAATCTTTGAGTTACCAAGAGCTGAAGCATATACCGGAGGGTTACCAATTCGTTGTACCATGGATTCAGATTGTGTGAGAGACTGTCCTTCTAAAAATGGATTTTGTTGTAAAGATGAAAGCAGACAAACCTGTCCAAAAGGCGTTTGTTTTTGTACTCCTAAACCGCTGTGATTTATATTTTATTTTGTATGTGACCGAAAATAAAATTATATCACAACTATTGAAATAACAAAATTTTATTTGCAGAAGGAAGCATTTCTCATAATCTCTTCATACCAACAAATAAAATAAAATAAAATCATTTTTTGGGTTAGAAGTAAAGGCACTTGATTTTTCTTTTATCACTCGTCGCTTGTTCAATAACTTATTAAAATTTGATTTCACACAGCAAAATAATTAGCCTAAAAATTTGCCCTGTTTTTACCTTCCATAGGTTTCAATTAAAGTATTTTTTAATTTTTTTTTAATCTAAAAAAATTTGGATGCAAATGATAAATTTCATTCACCAAATACTAATAAAATATTGCCACATATTACTTGAACTCCAATGACCAGCGCAATCACAACTTGAAGTACGAAACAAAGCTTAGTTTAATAATCCTTCAGGACATGATCGAATAATTTTTAAATAGTTATATTTAAATTGTTATCTAATCCGGGTTCAAATTTTAAGAGAAATAACGAAAAAAATTGGACTTTCCCAATCCCTTGCCATTTAAAAAATAAAAGGGAAAATAAAACCTTAGTTTAATTTTATTATTATTATTTTTTAAAAATAAGGCTACTGGACATTACGATTGTTGATGGTGTTTTCAGGCACTATGTTATTTAAGCAGCACGACATGGGTAAAAAATGTAATTCACTTCTCAGTCAAGATTATTAATACCGACCCGACCACTAAAGAGTCAACAGTAAGGGGCCGGGAACTTTACGGTTAGTGACCGAGCACTTGAGTTCAAGATGACCGGGCAATTATCAGGTCGACAGCAGCATTCTCAGTACAAAAGACTATTATGACCGACCACATGAAGACCGATCATAGGGCAAGACATGTTCGGGAAGATAAGGCATTATATCCATACAAGATAAGATAATAAGTTATCCTACTTTCATGGGGTAAACTAGTAAGTCAATGTCCTAGTATGATAAAGGAAGTAAATGTAGTTTTTGACTAGGAATCCTTATGGGAAAGGGAAATTATTTCAACTAGGAAACCCTTGTAAAAGAATGAATCTGATTTCTGCACTATTATAAATAGGAGGGTAGAGTATGCTTAAGGGAGAAGAAAAAAGAGAACTGTTTGGGCCAAATTTGGTCCAGGGGTAGTTTCGTCATTTTACTTCAGACCCAATATTGGACGCACCCCTGAAGCCTCCTAATCAAACCCCAAAGACATGGCGCAGGCCCAAGCCCAGTGAACACCATCACCCACAACCGAAGGATCCTCCAAAAGTCGGTCCACATAATGCCCAAGCTCACGAACACCACTCATAACGTTACCAGCCTACAAACGGGCAAACACAATAAACACCCTTTATGGAGTCATCCATAACTGACGCCCAACGGACAAAACAATCAAACAGCAGTAAATACACCCCCCGAAAGTGTGTGTATATAAACGAAGAGTATCCAAGAGGAAATGAGGATTCAACTCCTAGCTCTCATACTCATAGCTCAAGTAATATTCTCTCAGTAGACCTCCAACCTGCAGCCCTCACGGTAACTCATAAGAATCGAGGTAATCTCTGACCTTACTCATTCTTCTACAATATTAATAGCTCACTTCCACCACTGACTTGGGCGTCGGAGTGCCCCCGGCACCCACCACACCGGTGGGTAGTACTCCAGCTCACTCTACAATCTTTGTTTTGCAGGATCGCCAGTGCCCCTATACAAAATCTCAATTGTGGACCTCGGGCGAAAACCAGCGTCTACAATTTGGCGCCCACCGTGGGGCCCTAGCGATTCATAGCATTCTCCATCTACGATCATTTCAAACACCCATACTTATATGGCATCACGCGACGAGTAAACTCAAAATCTTATGACCACCAAATTAGCCATCCTCCAAAGATAATCACAAACATTGGAACTTATTTCTTCAACCACCAAAAGGCTCGAGTCAATGGGTCACCCCAACAATCCTATTGTCTGATTCGATTCCTTATGAGCATTCGACAAGCAAAAAATCCACCTTCAGATGACCTTCCACTTAATCACCAGAAAAGCCACCATGATTCTCCAGCCGACTGATCACAACAGGTCACCCACTCCATGTGCAAAGAAATACAAGAGTTCGAAAGAGTGGTTCTAGAGCACTTACTCCAGTCGACATGGGAATACCCACTTAATCCCCAGCATAACCAATCAGCCAAGAAACTATGTAAGAAGATTGCCATCAACTCCAGACTACATGGAAGAACTGTCATCTTCTCCAAACGACGTGGATAGATTCTTTTCAATTCTAAAAGTACATTTGAGGATTTTCATATTCGCCACAGACAGGATTGTTATCTTTAGACGACATGGGTGGATGGTCAACTCCACCATACGACACAATAGGACTACCATCATCTCCAGACTACATTGAACGGTTATTGCCTCATTCATAAGACATGAAAGGTATGTCATCATCTCCAGTCAACTAGAAATGATTGTTACATATTCTTTATACAAGATACATGAATTACTATTAGCTACAGACTACGTAGGGAATCCTCTATCATATATATAGTATAATGAAGAATTTTATAGGCCATACTCAGGTCTAGTCGACTTCTAACAGGTCTTAGGAATTGGGAATGGGGACCTTGTTAGTCCTTCATCGGGTCTAGTCGACCGTACTAATGGACCCTCATTAGGTCCAGACTTTCATAAAGGTCTTGTAGAATGGAGACATCCCACATATTAAAAACGAATCCACCGATTGGACCTTTTATCTTGCACATAAGACACTTGTAGAGTGGGCTTATGCCTTGAGCAAAACTGAAAAGCCCAAGGTCAGTCGTCAAGCATGAGCCATTCTCATATCATTCACCACGTACGCCACTTGCACACAATCACAATCATACATCAACCGTGGGCCATATTATACATCCTCAGCCTAACAACATATCAAATTCGGAAATTTGCGAAGAATAATATGAACGTTAGGCAAACCTTCAAAATATTTCGGCCTCTACTTGCCCCTGAAGAAAATGGGTATTTACAGTTCCTATGAATCGACATATGTAGCTACTGCCAAGCTTATTCTACAAGATAGAAGGGTACAAGAATGTTCATGTTTTATCGAAATCTCTTACAAGTGCCCCGCTCTATCCACAACTCAGACGAGAAGGATAACATCTCCATGTCGTATGAATTATACATTCCTGGACTCATCAAGTCCAGTCGACCGGGGACATCCCCCATAGACTCATGTCGAGTCAAAGTTGTAGACATGGATTACACATGTCGTATGACTTATATCTTCCTGGACTCATCAAGTCCAGTCGACCGGGGACATCCCCCATGGACTCATGTCGAGTCAAAGTTGTAGACATTGATCACACATGTCGTATGACTATTATCTTCCTGGCCTCATCAAGTCCAGTCGACGGGGGACATCCCCCATTGACTCATCTCGAGTCAAAGTTGTAGACATTGATCACACATGTCATATGACTATTATCTTCCTGGCCTCATCAAGTCCAGTCGACTGGGGACATCCCCCATTGACTCATGTCGAGTCAAAGTTGTAGACATTGATCACACATGTCGTATGACTATTATCTTCCTGGCCTCATCAAGTCCAGTCGACTGGGGACATCCCCCATGGACTCATGTCGAGTCAAAGTTGTAGACATGGATTACACATGTCGTATGACTTATATCTTCCTGGACTCATCAAGTCCAGTCGACCGGGGACATCCCCCATGGACTCATGTCGAGTCAAAGTTGTAGACATTGATCACACATGTCGTATGACTATTATCTTCCTGGCCTCATCAAGTCCAGTCGACTGGGGACATCCCCCATAGACTCATGTCGAGTCAAGTTGTAGACATGGATTACACATGTCGTATGACTTATATCCTGAACCTCAATCTGGTTCAGTCGACCGAGGACATCCCTCATGGACTCATGTCGAGTCAAGTTATAGACATGGATTACACATGTCGTATGACTAATACCTTCCTGGCCTCAGCAAGTCCAGTCGACCGGGGACATCCCCCATAGACTCATTTCGAGTCAACTTATTGACATGGAGGGCACATGTCGTATGACTGATATACTGACCTTCATTGGGTCCAAACAATTGGGTACTTCCCCAATGGCTCTTGTAGACTCAAGTTGATAACTTGACATTCATTTGGTTCAATTAGTAGGCAGCATCAACGCTCGACTACAGCTACATAATATGGCCTCGTCCCAGGCGACACATGCGTCAAGTACTCTCCAAGCCAATGACTCTTGACTTAGAGAGTAGGGGACAAACTGTTTGGGCCAAATTTGGTCCAGGGGTAGTTTCGTCATTTTACTTCAGACCCAATATTGGACGCACCCCTGAAACCTCCTAATCAAACCCCAAAGACATGGCGCAGGCCCAAGCCCAGTGAACACCATCACCCACAACCGAAGGATCCTCCAAAAGTCGGTCCACATAATGCCCAAGCTCACGAACACCACTCATAACGTTACCAGCCTACAAACGGGCAAACACAATAAACACCCTTTATGGAGTCATCCATAACTGACGCCCAACGGACAAAACAATCAAACAGCAGTAAATACACCCCCCGAAAGTGTGTGTATATAAACGAAGAGTATCCAAGAGGAAATGGGGATTCAACTCCTAGCTCTCATACTCATAGCTCAAGTAATATTCTCTCAGTAGACCTCCAACCTGCAGCCCTCACGGTAACTCATAAGAATCGAGGTAATCTCTGACCTTACTCATTCTTCTACAATATTAATAGCTCACTTCCACCACTGACTTGGGCGTCGGAGTGCCCCCGGCACCCACCACACCGGTGGGTAGTACTCCCGCTCACTTTACAATCTTTGTTTTGCAGGATCGCCAGTGCCCCTATACAAAATCTCAATTGTGGACCTCGGGCGAAAACCAGCGTCTACAAGAACAAATATCATCATCAGAATCACCAAGCTCTGACTTGTAAAATACAAAGAACGGTATGAGAAGCGCATTTGAATAATAAAAGTATCATCTTGTTTGTGCCCGTGGACGTAGGTCGGATCCAAATCCACCGAACCACGTTAAATCTCCTTGTTGATTGGTGTATTATTTGTCTTTTGCTAAGTTTGCTTTTGGTCCCCCATAACCAAACAAATTCACTATTGAGGGAGGATTGTCTCGGGAGTAATATTCCCATAATACCCTGAGACCAAAATCAGCCGTCAACAACGATACTTCCACTCATGAAAAATTTCCTCCTCAAATTTTGGATGAGGAAAATGGTGAGTACACTTGAGCAGAATTTCAAATATTACAAATAACGTTCTTTGTTTGGTGGAAACCACTTAAAATAAGTGTTTTGTATTTGAGGGATATGACTTGATGATATAAGGCTTATGATTGACTTTGAGATCTTGAGTTATAATTGAGAGAGTGTATTTCTTATAAGAGTCTGAGACAGTTGTGAGTTTTACCACTTAAGCTCGAAAGTGGTGGTTTAGTGCCGGGGTTTCCAACAATTCCAAAAAAAATACCAATATTACGAATTAATTCAAAACAAAATTAACAAATTAAAATAAATAGGATGATTCATTGTGGTCTTTTAATTAGAAACCCTCATTAATTCAATATAACAAATTCTGCCACAACTAATTAACTGCTCCTAACTCCCAAGTGCTTGACACAATAATTTTCAAACAGTTTTTTTTTTTAATTTATTTTATTGACTAATGCCTAATCGTGTTTAAATTCCATAAAAATAATAGAATAAAAAATCAATTTAAACTTTGAGCATCTCGGCATCTCCTATCTTTAAAAAAAAATAGAGAAAAATCAAATAAAATTTCTTAGATAGACTTTTTAAGGGAAAATATCTCATGTGCAACCATTTCAATTTCCATCATACATTGGTTCCCGACTCCCAGTCACAGTGATAAAGCAACCAAATATTACTCAAAAAAATATTTGATAAAATTTTTAAAAGGATGGCTCGCGCATAAGACTTTCAATATTATGAGTTTTGAAGAAGATTTATTATACACGACCTCAATCTTATTTCTTTAGTAAAGAGACTGTTACATAACTCGATCATTTGACTTCCGAGTGATAATTGAGTAACATCACCGTTACACCATGATAAAAAAAAATATTAATTAAAATATTTTCCAAAACAAATTCTGCTACACATTAGGTATACAAGAACAGCTTCAAGACCATTCCACGAACCACAAGTTATAGAAACTAAATTATATTCTTGAATTTCCAGCATTTTAAATTTGAAAAATAACCAACACCATAAATGTTTTTCTACTTAATCTTATGTGACATCAATTTACTGTTGTAATGTAAGGAGGTAAGCTATTTTTGTATCATTATTAATCATTAGAATAAATAAAAATATAAGAATAAAAATATAATATATAATATTTTTATATAAAAAAAACAAATTTAGATTTTCGTCTCAAAAGACTATATATTATTCAGTTATACCTCTATAAAGAATTCATCAAACACATATTATAAGAGTATTAAGGATATGGATTGACAAAAATATAATAAGCAGAACAATCAATAATTATGAAAGTTAAAGATGTTATCCACTCGTAAAAAATGTCGACCCTATACTAGTAATCAATTAAATATGTGAAAGTGAGAGGCGGTCTTAGGACACTCCCCATAAGCATGAGCCATCTATAATAAAAATATGAAGCTTTTTTTTTTTTTACAAAAATATAATTAGCTGAAAAAGGAAATAATTTTGAATTAAATATGTATTGCAAAGCGTGAGCCCTATGTTAGTAATCAATTAAATACTTGAAAGTGAGAGGTGAAATTATGTTCAAGCACACTTAAACAACAACGATTATACCCAAGAGGATGGGGTGAATTGGGTATGTGATAAAATAATGCGGAATTAAAAATCTTGTCAATTTTAAGCCACTTAATTAGTAACTTTATCAAACCATCGGGAGGTAGGTTCATCATTCCATCATCCGGTCGGTATCCATCTATAGAATGGGGAGTGTCTCGCCACAGCGACTCAACAGCAACCGTCATTTCGGATATCGGAACTGATGGGAAGGATGAACACTTTACTATGATTGCATCCCCTCCTTACCCGGCTGGCATAGAGCTCGTAGCATGCCCACTCCTACTCGATTTCCTTAATCCCTTGCTCCGGGGCTCGAGGTTCGAGCTGCTAGGGAATGGGACTGGCATCCCCTGTTTTATCCGATGTTTAATTAATATGTTTGTACCAAATGTAAGTTTCTAAGTGATATGCAAATATAAAATAAAACTTGCGATAAATAAAATAAGTAAGGGATTGAGATATTTGACACCATGATTTATAGTGGTTTGACTAACAATGACTACTTCCACTCCTCCAAGCTGTGCCTGAAGTTTTCCACTATGTAAAAGTGAATCCACTCTTTACACTGAGAGTTCTCTATGGCTCACTCACAAACCAAGAGTTTTGTCCATATGTTCACTCTTAAACCTTTACAATGAGAGTTTTGTTCTTAGGCTCACACCAAACCTTTTACAACAAAATCACCATTTTAAGTATTCTCACTCAACAATGGATTTCCACAACCATAAGTAATTGATGATGAAATTGTTACAACCACAATTTGGGTACTCACAAAATATTACAAAGAAGATTAAAATGTGTAATATCCCGAGTTTTTTGGAACACTATTGAAATGTTTCTTAATTAAAGATAAGGATTTGGAAAAGGATGGTAATTGAAAATAAGAGCTTTATGAGTTGAAAAATAGTTCCGGATATTTTAAAGTGAAGTTTGGTTGCGTTGGAAAACGCGTGATTTCGAGAACCAGTTACGCGATTTCTAATTTTATCAGTTATACGCGTAAAAGTATCTTGTCTCTGCTATAAAGATAGCAAAAGAATTCTGATTGAGTCGATTCTTGAACCATCAGACTCTTTTTTCCGATACGAACAACTTTCATGTTGATTAATTTTCGATATTTATATCAGAAGGGCTTCGAAAATGCAAAAATTCTAGAAAGTTCCATAAATGGACCTAATTGTAATTTTCAGGGGTCATAATGTAATTTTTCGAAATTGTCTATAAATAACTCATAGTTTCCGGAAATTTCCAAAATGGAATAACTTCTCAAAGTCTCCAAGTCGACCCTCTAACCCCAAATTGCCACCGCCGGCCGGCGCGACCAGCCAGGGGGTGCGCCGGCCACCCCTCCACCTTGCAGTGGTCGGCGGCAGCCATCGGGTCGCCGGAAAACGACGATAATGGGAGAAAAATGCGCGGGCTTTGGTATCCTGATCTCGGCTCATCGTTTCATTTCACGACCTGAGCAACCCGCCAAATCAAAGCTCTCGGAGAGTACTACAAGATGGCAATGACAATTTTTCGATCCGTGCTCGGTTGCACGCGAAACGAGAGAGGAAGATTCATATAAATAGTGACCCATGGTGAATAGTAGCTCCGATCGGAATTCCTTCAATTCTAGTGCATTTGTGGGATCGTTTGGAGTCCGTATATGGTCTTAAAATCTCGGTAAGACCTTCCGGAAAAAATTCGCAAATTTCAAGTTTTATGTTAAATGTTCGGATGCATCCAGTAGTTTCGTAGAGTAGTGTAATGATAGAAAATGAATTGTTTGAGTATTAGTATATTGAATACGAGCATTCGGTAGAATCCGAGTGAAAATGGAATGAGTTTGATTGATCTGATAGAAATTGCAAGTTTTCGATAAAAGTGAGTTTTTGGGTATAATGATGTATTTTGATTTTAATGATAGCTATTAGTTTTATAAGATATTACAAATATGTTTGGATAAATTTGGGTAGGTTCAGAGGGTTCGAGATCATTCCGTAGCATTTGCAGAAACTTTTTCAAAAGATTTTTCAAAAACGTGTAAACCAAGAATTTAAGTCAACTGATGACTTGAGTTAGTTTATAATGATGTTTTAAGACTATTGAAACTGAAAGTGTTAAAATCAAACTTGTTTGGGTCATCCCGGAAAGATCCGGTATTTTGTCAAAGTTAAGACGAAAATTTCATAAATTGCGATTCTAACAATGTTTCGCCATTTGTTTTGGCAAACTTGACTAGGACCTGGAGTGCTCGTGAAGCCATGTAAGTAACCCATGTGACTAGAACTTGAATTGGTAAATTCGTGTTATACACACACACACACACACATATATATATATATATACATAAATATAGACGACTAACATGTTAAGATAAAATAGAACGGTTAAGAGGCAATTTTGAATACGGAGTACAAGATTACATATAGTCAGTTTATCGACCACCACATGTATGAATTTTTGTTAATGCTTTGATGTAAGGTGAAATATTTGATGAGCATAATGTCTATGTGTATATATAGGATGCACGTAAGGGTATGAACCTGTAATGATATGATTACGTGAAGTAAATGAATAAGTAAATGTACAAATATATGAACATATATTTGTATATGCGTTTGATGATAAGGTATGTATAGGTTAGTTATATGGAATCGGAAAATGGGGCAAACCATGATTTCTGATTTGACATTAGTTATGTATGAATGCGATATATAAATAAGTAGCTATTGTTTATATATGCGATTTATTTATATAGAGATTGAAGAAGTTTAGCAGGATAAGGATTGAGTATAACCCAACGCTTTTTAAATGAATATGTGTAATTAATAAGTTTTGTATCAAATGTTTCCAGATAGAAAATAGGAAACTAAGTATGTTTGTGTGATAAATAAAAGATATAAGGATTGTTAAAGTTATGGTATTGGCGTTCTTAATAATATTATATTCGTATGTTTGAATATATGTGTTATGTGATTGTTTGAATGATAATTTAGAATGTTGTCATGTACATGTTTGTATATGAGAAATCATACCGTGAGTTATGATTTGTGATATGTGTTTATGCGTGTATGTTTAATTGGTTGATAGTTTCATGGTATAACAGTCGAGTTGGTTAGGAATCCGTTTGGACAACATTCATCTCACACCTATTCTAAAATAGGTAATGAGTCTCGTACGAGCATTGTATGTGTGAGCCAGCTCATTTATATGTGTTGTCTTGATTGTGTGTTCCTGGATGACTTGAGTGTTGCGTATGTTTGAGTATATGTGTATGTATGGTAGATCATGTGATATGTATGGATGAGGTATGTGTGCTTGGAATGAAAGAATGACATGTGAATCAGTGTGACCATAAGATGCTATAGAATGTATATGGTAAGTTTGTATTGTATATACGTATATTGTGAAAGAGATACAATGTTAAATTATCATAAGGTTTTTGGTATTGGAGAAAGTTTATCAAGAGTTAAAGTAAGTTTGTTTTGGTATTGAAAATAGTTATATCCGAATAGAAGACAACTTGTTTGAGTTGCCGATTTGATGATATTTCAAATGTGGATAGTTGTTGTAGGACACAGATGTTGGACGACGTTGTTCCGAGTTCGCGGCCCGGTCGGGAGTACGGAGTAGCCCGCTGGGGACTAAACCGGAGAAATAACATGGAGTCGCCACCCGGTGTAAACCGGGAAAATGATTTAAGGCCGCACTCACCCATCGCAAGTGAAGACCTCAAACCGTTGGGTTCAGAATGGTCCCTTACTTATGCCACTTGTAATGATATGATTTGTACAATAATCTAAGTATATTTCCAAGGATAATCTACTCCTAAGTTCGCATGTATAAAATGAATCATCATAACGGCAAATATATGATATCACACAATAATCTCATGAACATGTTGAATCATCAAACACGAAAAATAAATAACAACCTAAACATAAACATAAAGAAACACCTATTGTGAAATGAGATAACAAGATCATGCATAGAGGAATAACATATTACTGGCTAAATCATGCTTGAGAAACAAGTAACATCCTAACGACCTAATCATGCTTGAACACAATCTTGCGAACACATCAAATAGATGAATGCGGGAATATAAATGGATGATAACAGCAAAAGTGTCAATAATGGAATGGCATGGCTAATTACATAATACAAGAGAAATCACCCAAGAAGCGATCATGCATGAAATGTGATGAAAATGACTCAGTTCAGTGTATGTGCGTTCGTAAATGCGTTCGAACGGTAAACAGAAGGTTCGCGTTCATGTAGCGTTTGAGAACGCGTTCGAACGGGACCAGACCTGATGCATGATAAAACAAAGAAAATACGTGCGCGTTCGAGTAGCGTTCGTAAACGCGTTCGAACGGGAAACAGAAGGTTCACGTTCGTATAGCGTTCGAGAACGCGTTCGAACGGGACATGACCTGATGCATGATAGATGACGAAACACATACATAGATAAGAAAATCCACAATATAGGACCCCGTGTGCCCGATTGAACTCATTCCCATTCAATCGGGTGTACCTCGTCCGACACAGCAAAACATCGTGGTAAAGGTAGCCTCTAGGCATTTTCCCTCGAATAGAGGACCTTGAATCCACCCTAGTTAGCCCATGCGCACAAGAATGCAATGCATGCGTAAATAAAGCAACGATATGCAAATGATAAATGACGCGGCAAAACATCGTGGTAAAGGTAGCCTTCAGGCATTTCCCTCGAATAGAGGACCTTTAATCCACCCTAGTTAGCCCATGCGCATTATGTTACCGTGCATATAAAATAAAGACAACAATTTAGGACTTCACATATTCGATTAAACATATATCACATTCAATCAAACACACTTTGTCCGGCGCGACAAAATATTGTCGTAAAGGTAGTTTTTTAGACTTTTTCTTCCCTCAAATAGAGAACCTTTAGACCAACATACTAAGCCCATGTGCATCACATCATCAATACAAACAAATAATCGTACGGAAATTAAATGGCGGAATATAAAATACGGATACTAAACAAACACGATAAAACAAAGCGAAATATTTGCCGTTTGCTCAAGTGGTACGTGGAGTTGTATCCCAAGTACAGACCGCACTACCGTCCATTCGGATTCGGCTACGGAATTTACGTCTGGGTTTCCATCCTATATACCACAAGAGACGACATATTTTCCATTCATTCAAGGGCCACAACATTCATCAACAAACGACTCTCATACGGAAAAAAATAAATAAAACAATTAAAAGATGAATGAAAATAAATACGAAAAGTGCCATCAGATCTAACATTTTATGTCGACTATTGGAAGCGCGTTACAAGGCCTTCGGAAGGGCTAACACTCCGCAACTCTTATGGTTCGCTGGTTCACATCTTTCCTCGCTGTTTCACTGCTCCGGCTACTATTTTCACTCCGTTTCGCTGCTATTTTCGCTGCTGTTTTTTGTCACTATTTTTTTTGTATAAATGAGACTGTTTTTTGTGTTCTTTTAAGGGGTAGGGGCTGTGTTTTTTGGTGATTTACTGACAGGTTTTGGGGCTGTTTCTGGACGATTTCAGGGGGATATTTGTGCGTCAAAAATGGTCAGTACAGTGGGGGTTTTTGCGTGCAGTATATGAACTGATTTAGACGTGCAATGAAGGGATTTAGGGGGGTTGTTTATACGGTGGTCATGGGGCTATTTTGTGATGCAGTTTACGTGCAGTGCAGGGAAATTTAGGGGCTGATTTGTGAGGTGATTTTCGGTTATGGATGGTATTGAGGGGGATGTGTATTCGGTTCTTGAGAGTGAATGAGGAGAAGAGAAATTTCTTGTGCTTGTACTTGAGTTGGGCGTGAATGGCTGATGAGTGGTAAATCTATCACTATTTCTCACTCATTTAACCTAATATTTCGTATAGTTTCTCGAGTTTTGTGAACTTTTTGATGTATTTTGTGTTATTTTGCAGATAAATAAAGTTTGGAAAGCATTGGAGGCAATTTGGGGCAAAAATGGACAAAAATGCCAAGGATATTTTGGTCTTTAGCGCGTCGCGCCGCCAAGCCTTCCGCGTCGTGACGTCTAAAATGCGCCAAACAGTGCTAACGTGCGCTGGGTCCACAAATCATAATCTGAGAAAAGTTTGACTTTGCTAAAATGCGTCGTGCCACGTGTCACCATCACAGCCGATCTGCTAACATGCGTCGTGCCACGTGTCAGCATCCTACGGTGCCGACAATCATCATCGCCACGTGTGCCACGTGTCATCCTACGTGTCTCCATGTCATCAGCCACGTCAGCAAGTCAACAAGTCAAAATTGCCACGTGTCGTGCCACATCATCATCAGCCAATCAGGAAGTGACACATGTCGCAATTCTACGGTGCCGACAGTCTCTTTCCCACGTGTCGACACGTCACCGCCACATCACCGCCACATCATCGCCACATCATCGCCACGTCAGCATCAATTATTGGATATCCTATCCTTATCTGACACGTGGCGGATAAGAATCTCAGTGACCAATCAGAAGCCGCCACGTGTCACAATAATTGAAGCCCAACCACTCTGTCACGTGTCATCTTATCAGCTTATCTAGAATCTTCAAACCGGCGAACCAGAGCGTGCCACGTCGACAAAAGCTGGCGTAGCGACGCTGAGGGCTCTGGCGTCGCGACGCTGGAAGCCTACCGATGCCTATAAATTGAGCTCGAGATTTCAGAATTCAAGGCACAACTCTCTCTCTTCTATTCTATCTAAAGAGAGAGTTTCTCTCTCTAGATTCTTTAGGTTTTTAGTTTTTTTTTTTTTAGTTTTTTAGTTTTTTAATTTTTAGTTTTGTAAATAATTTTAATTACATTTTGTGATAATAGTAATTTAATTTTTATTTTTTACCTGTTTACAGTTTTTACTATTTACCATTAGGAGGTAACTTCTCCAGTTAGGGTGAAAGGTAATTCTTTTATAGTTACTATTTAGTTTAATCTCCCTTAAAAATAATATATTCACTATTTAAAATATTGACTTAAAAATGATACCGCCAGATTGGTCGGTTGGTAATTTAATTTTGATTCCGCCTTTATGGCTGGTTGGACTTAATTTGACTTAATCAGGTTACCGCCTATATGGCTGGTTGGAAAAAGAATCACAAGTTTATATATTATTTTATGGGAGATATCTAAATTAGTAGTAGTAAAAGTAATTCCTTTTACCTTAGCATTTTATTTTATTTTACTTTTCAGTTTTACTTTATGTCTTTTACTTTTCAGTATTTTTACTTTATGTCTTTTACTTTCAAGTTGTTACTAGCCCTAATTATGTGTTAGTTATCTGGGGTTGTGATGAATTCTAATATCACCGGTTTATAAGGAGTTATTTTATAGTTTGAGTAATTTAAAGGTTTACTTATTAAGTCTTAAGCTTAATGCTTCTTGTTGTCTGATCACCAATAAGATTGATGTGGTAAATCTAAAATGAACTAGACATAGGGATTTTAGGTTTCAGCCTTAGACTTAATAGCCCACGATCTTCCTTGAGGATAGATAACCCTTTAATAGATTTCCTTACAGGATAGGAATATACCTGTCGGGCGGGGGTAGCCATAATTGGAACTTAAACTTAAAGAATCCAGATAATTTGGTTGACATAGACATATGGTTCAATTGGGTTAAACTGGGTATTTGTGTCTGATCATCGGAAGAGGCTTTTACATAATTTAGTGTTCCAGGTTAGTAAACTGATTTATTACACAAACATAAAATAATCACTTCATCTTTTAAAAGATATTAGAATGATTCACAGCCCTAGATCTTTGTGTCTTTTGTTATTTTCCTTAGTATTTTCTTTTGTCTTTTTATTTATTTATTTATTTTGTAAAAACCACTTTCAACCAATCAAACAATCATTCTCTGCACCCTCAATTAGATATTTGTAAATAAATAGTATCAATAATTAATAACAACCGTAGAAATTAAGTCCTCGTGGGATCAATATTTTTATACTACTTGAACGATATGTGCGCTTGCGTTATACGTGTGTGTTTACGCCGGTCAAGTTTTTGGCGCCGTTGTTAGGGACTTATATTTCTTGAGTTGTTAATTTTGAAGCTATCTAATTTACTTGTATCTAATTTTCTTTATTTTTATCTGTAATTTTTATTTCTTTCTTCTGTTTTCAGGTGATTGAACAAATGGAACATTACTGGGAGATTGAGAGATTACGAGCTTTACAAGAAGATACACCCCACATCTGGGAGCAACAGTCCGATTTTCTGAGGCATGTTGTCCAACCCAACAATTATCACTGGATGCCAGAACCAAGCAATACCACATTTGCTCAACAGAACGAAATGGGGAGATGTGTAATATGTGATGGTAACCACCCGAGCGATCAATGTATATACCTTTCAGAGTGGCAGAATTTTCAGAATCATTCAAAGTATGAAAAACCATCACATTTTCCATCTTATCCACCATCCATATGCGATTTTCATCATCAACTAGAACCATCAGAGGAAGATCAGTTGTTAAACATGCTCAAAGATATGTTCGAGTTGGATGCAATGCTTGAAACAAGCCAGAATCAATTGAAAAGTATTCAGAGACAATCAGAATTCATTCAGAGGATGACAGATCAAATGAGACAATTCACAGAAAACCAGAACTACATACCTCAAGAACCAGTTTCGGATGACACTGATGAAGCCTTCGAGTACCAATCATTTCACAATGACACTTCAACGTAGGAGGAAGCTGAGCAGTATCAACAACCAGAGGTATCAGTTCAGGAACCCGAACCGGCAAAGTCTCGATTTGATTTCTATTATTCAGATTCTGACGAGGATGAAGCTGAAATATTTGTACCAACTGCATCAAAAATTGAGGATGGAATTCTGTATCCTCAAAACGAAGATCTTGGAGCATGCTTTACCATGATGT
>SKCR01020992.1:0-33610 GCA_019454045.1 Zanthoxylum bungeanum
ATGAGATGTTTGTAAGGTAAAAGATTTACCTAAGTCTTCTTTACTCCGTGAAAGCAGTGGGAGTAGTCTCTGTTAGATTTGATATAAAGTTTTATATATGATATGAAACTTGGAGACTTGTGAGATACTCCTATTAGTCGTACATTAGATATGATCTAATGAAGGACATAACAAGGCTATCTGTATGACAGTTAGTATAACTGTTCGACAGTTATTGTGTGTCTTATATATAGTATTCATCTTTCGTAAAGGATGATTACTTTTTCGAAAGAGATATTGATTAGAATGTCTAAACAATATTATGTATCATTTGATGATGACATAGTGAATACTTTATTATGTGCGATTATCGATGTCGATTTAATCGTAATTGTTACAAGTTATTTTGACATCCTATAGACCATAGGATGGATCTTGAAACACGTTCTTTGTGATCTTTGAGATATTAAGAATGAGTTTCTAATTCATGGAGAATACAGTCTGCAACCATTAGGGTCATATTAGTTTTGAGACTAATTATGACGTTAGACAGTCTACGTCATAAAGAGTTAGAAAAGATGCAGTGGGAGTGTCACGAAGGATTCTACTTTTAGTTGGAATTAAATGCAACTTATGAAGTATTGACTTATGAAGTTGCATAGTGACCTTATAAAATAGAAGTTTTGAACTGTTATTGTGCTTGCGGTTGTCCGCATAGTATTTTGGATTTGATCCCTAAATACTTGGACAACTCAGTAGCTATAGCACAATACTGATGTAGTATCAGAGTCATATTAATGTATAATCTAGATTCTACAAAATATGAATGATGCTGACTATGGAAACGATGGAGTTTGTTTGACAAACTCAATATGTCATAGCGGACTTGTTTTTGTTGCCTACCTCTTAAATACTGGGTGAGCTTTTGAGGGCCATGTGCATCGATGCACATTGAGATGAGTATATGATACCGTGGATTGGCACTAGAGCAAGTGGGAGAAATTGTTGGGGTTGGTGCTCAGAGCGCCAATCCGGACCGTATTTATGTCTGATTCATGAATACGAATATCCCCTTATTCCATAATATTACTTATTTATGGTTGCACCTCTTGTTCTTATATACGTATTCGATCTGATTACGATTAGATTGAAACTAAATGTGGTTTAGTGATATGTATATATTAGACAAAGGCCCGATAATATATAATGCAGTACACAGTTACAAAGTTAGTTTGTAATTGACATTGGGAAATGTCACTGCTATATGAATATTATCAAACATAGTTCCTGGTCAAGATTTGCTAACACGGGTCGGTTAGTCAAATCCGTTGAGACCAGTACATGTCATATATCGTGACTTGGTCCGATGGTTTATCCCAATGAACCATGAGTCTAGGGAGACTCGTATAGACGTGTAGGTGTTTATAATGGATAAACACTGAACGGCTCACCGAAGATTCTTAATGGATGGTACACCAACGTCAATAAGAATCTTCTCGGGTTGAGTAGCATAGTGGTCCTTCGACTTGAGACACCACTGTGGATGTATGAGACATCCTCCACACTTAGATGGCAGTCACGTCACCGATCTATTTAGATCAGACCTCCGCCTGTTCGTTGGGTGTGGATCGATCCTCAGGATATCCTGTGTGTGTCAAGATAGGATCCGTCAGTTCTGTGTACAGAGCATAGGTAGTCCATATATAATTAGCAGTCTGTTAAATCTGTGGCCACAGTATACTTCAGAAGTAAGTTCCGATTGTTATTTAGAGATTGCTAATGAATACGTCGATGGGATAATACCTATAGAGATTTGACGTTTACATCTATATCTCTGGGATTATCCGGATACCTGTGACAGAGGGATTATACGTATGCAATGACCTCGACTTGTATGATTAAGCTAGTTTATCCGTGATCGTCATAATCTACGGGTGGATAGATTATGGACACGAAATTGGATTTTGTGACGGATATACCTGAATCTAGAGAGTCTCAATAATGAAACATACTCGTAGAGCACTAGAGCAACATTTATGAATAATGATGATTATTTATAAATCGTTTAATCGTTAAATGAAAAATACATGCGAACGGGCCGAACCGTCATTTCCTAATTAATGTGTATTTGTATTTAATATATGATATTATTAAATACACATTAATAAATAGTCAAATAAAGGTATTTGACATATATCATTAATATATGTATTTGAGATATTTAAGGTAAATATAATACATATATTTGATATATTTGTATTTAATTAATTATTTTTATTATTAATGTTAATGATAATATAATTAATATAAATATATCACCAAATGATAAAGTTAGGAAATGATTATAAGTTGCAATTGTTGACTTATACATTAAAGGAAAAGGTTGTCAAATTGATTTTGACTTCTTAAGATATTTGTTCAAAATTGTTTGAAAATGAAAATATTTTTTCCTTTATTTTTCATTAAATTCGGCCATAACACTTAAATATAAGAGTTATATTTTTCTTAGTTGCATTTGTTGACTTAATTAAATATCTAATAAAGTGTTATTTGGATATTTATGCAAGTTGACCAAATGTAAAGTGAAATGAAATTGAAATTGCAAAAAACTTGTATTTGGCTAGTAATTTCGGCCAAGGCAAATGTTGTCTAAGTATATATTGTTTTTCATTTCATTTCATTCTTAACCTAATTCACTTTGACATAAACTCCATTAATGAAAACAAAGGAAGCTTGTGAGAAAGAAAGAAGAAATCAAAGAAAGCTTGGTTTTTAGTAAGTTTCTTCAACTTACTATTAGAGAGGAAAATGTTCTTCTTAGGATCTAGGCTTTAACATATGATGTTCTTAGGTTATTTCTTTCTTTATTCTTTGTGTTTTTGATGATGGAAGTTTTGGTGAAAGTGTAAAGCATGTATGATGAAGGAAGCTTATTGCTATTGTAGTAATAAGTGTTCTTTTATGGTTTTGGAAACCTTGTTGCTAATCTACAGTTGTTGACCCACTCTTAGATGACCTAGATTTGATCTTGAGTTGTTTCATTGTGTTGAGACTTTGATTGGATGGAAGAAACATGATTAAAGTAATTGATTTAACCAATTTGGTCTAATTTGTCCAATTTGAAGAAATTGAAAAATTAGGGTTCATGACCAATTCCAAATTTGGGGCTTTTCATTTATGTTGTGTATTTGGATGTGTATATGATGCATATAAAGTTTCATGTTTATTGGATTACATCTTGATGTGTTTTGAAGCATGAAATGACAAAGTGCACAAATTGGCACCTTTGGGAGGCATTCGGCCAAATGGATAAAATTTGGGGATTTGGTTGATTTTGGTATTTTGATGTTTTGAACATGATAAGTTCATCTTAGAAATGATTTAGAATCATTCAAAATTGATTAGATCAATTTCGGACTAAAATGAACAAAATACCAAGTGTAAGGGCAATTCGGTAAATTCACTTAAATATGATTTATTGAATTTTATTTTATAATTTGATTATTGGATAATTAAATAAATATGTTTATTTAATTAATCCGAGAAAAAGTTTTGAAATCGGAAAATTTGATTTTCCACCGCTTCCGCTGCGTTACCGGATTCTGCCCCTAAAACCCCTACATTCACGCCACTCATTGATGACCTAGAATTGTTCTTGAGTTGTTTCAAAGTGGTGAGACTTGTTTGGTGTTGTAGACATTAAATTAAAGTGTTGAATTTGATTAATTTTGGTTAATTTTGTTAATTGGACTAATTTGAGAAATTAGGATTCTTAACCTAAACCAAATTAGGGCTTTTCATAAATGTATTGTATAATGATGTATATATGATATACATTTAATTTGGTGTTGATTGAATATCATCTAATGTTGTTTTGAACAAATTTGGACTAAAATAGAAAATCTGGAAAATGTTGGGCACATTCGGCAATTTGTTGGGAATTTTGTGTTGTGAGTTGTATTTTGATGTATATGATATGTATAAATCATTTTGGTAGTGATTTGAAATCACTTAAATTTGTGTTTGACAAATTATGACTAAAATGATCAAAATGTAAAGTATTGGGGTCTCAGGGCAATTAGTGATAAAATCCGATTTTTGGATTAAAAAATTTAATTTTTATTTATTGAGTAATAAGAATAAATTGGTTTATTTTAATTGCCCAAGGAAATAATTACCGAAAATTATTTCGGAATGAAAATACGCGAAAACGGCAAAAAATAGCGTTACTGGGTAACAGCTGCCCAAACAGTGAGTTGGTCACTGGTCACTGTTCGGGCAGCTCACGAACTGTCCAAATATTTTTGGGACTGACCTGGGCAACCCCCATGTGTATTGGTCGGTCAATTCGATCAGAAACGCATTTTATGCTATTTTACGGAAAAAGACGTTTTCATAAAAATTTCGCGGAGTTTCTATATTATTTATGTCGTTATTTGATATCGAATAAATATGTTTAGGTGAAATATGAATGAATTATTAATATTGGATATTGAATAATGTATTCGTAAGTTTAAAAATTTTAAACTACGATTTCGTCCGAACCGCGCTTCTTCCGTTGTGTCGCCCTGACAGAAAAACCCCAACATATGATACCTAAGCCATGTATACAGGACTGACAGATTCTATCTGATACTCACAGGATATCATGAGCATGAGTCCACACCCAACAAGCTGACGAAGGTCTGATCTAAATAGATCGGTGACGTGACTGTCATCTAAGTCTGAAGGATGTCTCATATATCCACTGTGGTATCGCAAGTCGAAGGATCACTATGCTACTCGACTCGAAAAGATTCATATTGATGTTGGTGTACCATATATTAGGAAATCTTCGGTGATCTGTTAAGTGTTTATCAAATAAATACCTACACGTCTATACGAGTCTCCCGAGACTCATGATTCATTGGGATAAACCATCGGACCAAGTCCCGATATACAACATGTACTGATCTCAACGGATTTTACTAACCGACCCGTGTTAGTAAATTTTGACCAGAAACTTTATTTGAGAATATACAACTTATAGTGACACTTCCCAATGTCAATTACAAACTACGTTATAACTACGCACTACATTGCAAATCCTGGGTATTTGTCTAATATATACATATCACTAAATCAGATTTAGTTTCAATCTAATAGTTATTAGATCGAATACGTATATAAAAACAAGAGGTGCAACCATATATAAGTAATATTATGGAAAAAAGGTATTGTTCGTATTCATAAATCACACACGAATACGATCCAGATTGGCGATCCGAGTACCAACCCTAACAGAACCATCAACCCATTTATATACTAAGTCAAATTACATTGTTTTGCTAACTTCGTGACGTCACCCACGTTTACTAAGCCATTATTGCTTAGGCTCTCTTCCCCAATTACCCTACGGATTATAGCCCAGCCGTCTGACACCCCTACGACATGCCACTTGAATCTCATTAAATTACACATTCTTGGTAACTGCTACACATTATGCCACAGTTTCAGCCTGTATTCTAACCACTCCCATGGAATAGTGTGTGTCAGTCAACAAATTTGCAGCTTTGGTCTGTCCCATCAGCCGCTGGCCTACTTCTATTCTCATCAATGCTTGGGAGACCCAATCCTCCGTTCAGAGCTTACGTCGTCCGGACTTGAATATAATGTCATTACCCCGACCTACCTCATCGGGCCAGCAAAATGGGGTGATCGATTGTAAACTGAAATGAATGACCTGCCCCAGGTTGGGTCGATTCCGAAACCTTTACTTTCCTCACTTACTAGGTCGAATCAGCCTTCTCGGACGCCCAAGTACTATCGAATCTGACGCCTTTATATCAGGTCGGGTCTGGTTCTTCCCTCATGTCCTTCTGTGTCTCGGGCTCGGGGCCCTTCATCTGACCTCTCATCCTCACAAAGACCTTGAATCTCCATATGTTTAAGTGCAAATCCCATTATACCCCTCTTCAGGTTTCAGAGTTTCTCGTGGTATAAAGTCACCATCAACACCAACAAATCTAACATCAAAAATATCATAAATGATTGAGCTTTGCTATTATACCCGAACGAACGTCAAATAGGCAAACACCAAAATAGTTATTGTACATATCGGTACTTTAGTATGTCAAAAGATGAGAACTTAAAATAATTTTGGAAAAAAAATGAATATAATCATATCATAAATGAATTGGCGAGTTAAAAACCTGAAACTCAAGTCTAACATAATTATTAATCTGATAGATATAGACAGATCTCTTTAATAAAAGGGAAATGCTAACAAGTGCCCTAAGGACTAGGGGTGATCACGGTTTAGGGTCAAACCGCAATCCGACCCGAACCGTACCAACCCGAACCGCACCGCGCGGTTTGAAAAAAATTAAAAATAATTTCGGGTCAATCGGAACCGAACCGTAAATTTCGGGTCGGTGTGCGGTTTTGACCCAACCGCGACCCGAACCGCCTAAAACCGCAAATTTTGACTCAAACTGCGACCCGAACCGCCTAAACCGCCGACCCGCGTTCAAATTAGATATTATTTTATATTTTTCTTCTTTTTTAACCATGAAATTTAAGATATTTAATGATCATATGACAATATGCAATGTATAAATGAAAATTATGTATTTTTTCTCTTCAATTATTATGTGAAAACACACAAAATTTCCTTAAAAAAATTTATAATCCAAACCGCCGACCCGAACCGCCCAAACCGCTAAACCGCCAACCCGAACCGTCGCGGTTTTCCTTATCAAATTTGCGATTTCGGTTTCTAATTTCCCAAACCGCCAACCCGCACGGTTTGAAGTGAAAAACGAAAAAACCGACCCGAACCGCACCGCGAACACTCATACTAAGGACACTCTTTAATAATCTATTTTAGGAAAATTTTCATAGGAAAATGAGAAAAAATAATTAATGTTTTGAAAGTTTTTTTCATTTCCCATAAAAGTGATGTCAAAACTTTCCTAAAATAAATTCTTAATGAGTGTCCTAAGGATACTCGTTAACATGACCCTAAATAAATATAAAATTTGATTACTTATATCCATTTATTCATTTCGAATTAATGCCTCGTGTCATTATAATTTGCAAAAATGCTACACATACATAAATTCTTACTAATAATTTTTACACCCATCTAACTGTAGCTACATTGATTACTGTAGCATCACTGTAGCTACAGTGAGAGGGGTGTAAAAATTATTAGTAAGAATTTATGTATGTCTATCATTGCTCTATAATTTGCCACCTCTGGTCAGAAGCTCCACCAATTAGCCAAGACATACTTCAAGCGAAGCCGAGTTAATAAAGCCGAAGAACAACAAATACAAGAATTTAAACGGACTTTGAATTCAACCAAAACACGGGCCGTTCAAATTATTAACCCACAATTCCCCGAACTTAATCGCGACCGTACATCTATTTCAGAGAATTATCAAAGCCGTTCAATATATAACTTATAATCCCTCACTTCCCTCGCACAGAACTCTAGGGTTTCGCTCTTCTACCAAACGGGACCTCTCTGTTTTCTTCGCCTCCTCCTCCAGGTAAGCCCGTAGTTTCTAATCACATTCGTCGCCTGTGTGGCTACCAAGAAAATGCAAGAAAACAGAATAAAGATCGTTTATTTTCACTCTTAAGACACACTTTCAGTAACTTTTGTACTGTTTGTTTGCCTGTAAAATGTGGGGGAAAAAGCATAAAAGATCCTGTATTTATTTATGTCAAAAGAGATACGTTTCTGCGTTTTAATATTTTTTATTTATTTATTTATTTTTGTGAAGCTGATTAAATTTACGTTCATATTTATTGATTTGAAAGAAGGCAATTTAGATGTATGAATGTCCCGCAAATTCGTTTCATTTTGGAACTACACTGGTATAGGCTAAAGATGGGGAACATTTTTTTTTTATTCTAATAATGGTATAGTAACGGTTGTATAAAATTGTTATAAGCTCAACTTTTATGTATTTGATGGTTGTAGTTATGTTTCTGGTTTGTTAATACCTTCCCTGCTTGTAATGGATCAGTTTGCCTAAATCAGTGAGGATGTTTTCAGCTCAGAAGAAGATTCACAAAGATAAGGATGCTGATCCATCTGAATTTGAGGAGTCAGTTGCCCAAGTGTGTATATATATATTCCTTAATACTCTGTTTGCTAACTTATTGCCGATTTATAACTTTAGGACTTATATTTTTATTTTTATTTTTGAAAAAGGCACTCTTTGATTTGGAAAACACCAATCAGGAGCTCAAGAGTGAGCTAAAGGATCTATACATAAATTCTGCTATGTAAGAATGATGTCTTTTTTAATGCTTGCGTAGTTAATTCTGTTTTGTTTTCCCCAACTTATGAATGTTACAACTCTCTTTCTACAGTCAAATTGATGTTCCTGGGAACAGGAAGGCTGTTGTTATCCATGTCCCATACAGATTAAGGAAGGCCTATCGCAAGATTCATGTTAGGCTTGTGAGGGAACTTGAGAAGAAGTTCAGTGGAAAGGTGATCAATGATTACTTGATTCTATTTATATTTTTCTCTCATTCATGCTCAACCATTTTGCTAGAAAATTGTGATTCTGTATGTGGAAGTGATTTGTTGTTGCTCTTTGCCATGAAGATATTGATGAGTTTTTTTTTTTACAAATGGCAGGATGTAATCCTGATTGCTACTAGGAGGATATTGAGGCCTCCAAAGAAAGGATCAGCTGTTCAGAGGCCCCGCACCCGCACACTTACTTCTGTGCATGAAGCAATGCTGGAAGATGTTGTGTTGCCTGCCGAGATTGTTGGGAAGCGGGTGAGATACCGACTGGATGGATCTAAGATAATGAAGGTACATCAGCATAAGCATCTCAATACATATTTATATTACACACCCCCAAAGTTTGGCAAAATAAACAAACACCCCCTTGTTTTCGAAAATGGACATATACACCCTTAGAATTTGGTAAAAGAACACACACTCCCAAAATTTTGTGATGAGGACAGTTATACCCCTAAAATTTTGTTCAGTGACTAAAAAAACTAACATTATAAATTATCTTGTGAAATTTAGATATTTACAGTTGTTGCCCCCTTTCACTCAATTCTATAAAATGTCATTTTTATGAAATTTTGTTAGTGTATCTGTTTTTTACGAAACTTTAGGGTGTACACATCCTTTTATTAAATTTTAGGGGTGCATATGTTCATTTTTGAAATTAAGGGGGTGTGTTTGTCCATTATACATAATTTCTGAGGCGTATATGTCCTTTTCCCTTATACTTAATTCTCACGAATAAATTGTAATGAAAAATATCTTTGGCATGCAACCAAATGTTTGGAAATATCGCGGTTGTTATCTAATCTTAGTGGTTCCTCATATTCCAAGGGTTTCTCTAAAACAAATAATAACTTATGATTTTAATTGAAAGATTTTCCTTCTCTTTTACTTTTCTAACTTGTCCCAATTCATTGATGGGCAGGTTTTCTTGGATCCTAAGGAAAGGAACAATACTGAGTACAAACTGGATACTTTTGCTGCCGTTTACAGAAAGCTTTCAGGCAAAGATGTCGTGTTTGATTTCCCAGTAACAGAGGCATAGAAAGATTAAGAGTTCCATGCAACCTTTTCAAATGTTTCTCCTCCCAAAACCTTGTTACCGGTTGCTATTTAAAATTTTGGTATTTTAGGTGTAGCAAGCATGAAAACTGTTGCCATGGATTTATTTTCTTACGTTCTGTTCCATGTTGAATTATGGTTTTATTGATTTCGGATTCTACGTCCAAGAAAAGCTGTATTTGATGTTTGCCAGCTTGTCTAATATGAAAATTCCTGATAATCCTTGTCATGAACTTTGATCATACGAAATGGTAGCATTCATTTATGCAATGTTCGACAAATAATAACATTAATCATTAATTATAAAACAAATCGTGCAGTGTTATTAGAGGTGACTTGAGGCGTGTCTTGAGGTGAGAGGCACATGAGACGTTCAGCCACGACCATGAGCCTCAAGACAGCTGAGGCGAGGCACGTCAATGAGGCGAGGCATATGAGGTGTTCGACCATGTGCCTAAAGACAACGGAGGCGAGAGGCAAGTTGAGGCACACGAGGCGAGGAGACCAATAGATAAATTCGATCATGGATTATATTTTGTTATTCGACTTGTAATACCATTAATCATTAATTATAAAACAAAATATGTCATACATTTTATTATTTAGTATTATATATTATAATTTCAATTTCATAATGCATAAATCATAAATATAAATTATTATTAATAAATATGTGTCATGTATGTGAGACATGCGTATCTCGACTCACGCCTCGCTTTTTAGGCTCTCATCGCCTCAGTGTGTCTCTCGTCTTCAACAATATTAGATTCGTGACGAATTTGTCTTAAATTTTGAATTTTTGACTGAAAATTCTGAATTTTTTATTTTTGATTCGGGATGGAATCGGAATTGGCAAATCCCAACCCATCCTCTCTAATATCATCCGTCATTTGAAAGCTCTAAGTTAAAAGCATAGTGAATAACTATCTCAATCTTTTATCTGACATATATTGTTTTTGTACTCTCGATGTCAAAATGAGAGCGCTTAGATTAGAACCTAGATACTCTCCTCAAAATTCAATTCCCCAAATCAAGCTGCAGCTCAATTGGCTGACTTACAAATAAAAATGAAAAAGTTACCTTAACTTCAATGCTCAGAATTGATTACTTTGAACAGGAATGTCTGTTAAGAAAGAATATAGCTGTAGAAATTAGCGTCATCGTCTCCCGGAAAAATGAGACTGCATTCTTGAAGTATATGATATCGCGGATGCACCATGTCAAGGTTTCTTAGCAACAAAGTAATTCCCAGTGAAATAGCTTGCCTGTAAAGATGTGGCCAAGGCATTTGAGATTGTACAATGCACATTAAGCAGGTTTACATCATCGCATAAGATCCTAATCGATCCTCATAAATACAAACAAAATATGCGAAAAGAATTTGACAAACATAAATGATGCGTGAACTGCTGTTGAAACCAACCTATCTAGCCGAACGTACCTCAAGACAATATCACAAGACCAAGGTACATGGCTCCACAGAGAAAGAAGAAAGATATTAATCCCCTGCAGGCAAGAGTTCTTTATTAAGAGTGATGCAAAAGACATTAAATATACGATTCCATGGAATTTCTTTTGTACTTTATTCAACAGAGAAATAGACTCATCAGGATAATATCAAAACGTATCTACTCAAGTAAATGGAAAGACGCTTACCAAATGATGCCCCATCCAATTCCATTACATGGGCAAGGACACACTTCCGCAAATTTCTCAGCATCACTTGTGTGGACTCTTCGAGATATGAGATCATCATATATATCTGCACTATCATATGTGCAGTAAAGGGCGTGGATAATACGATAAACACAATTAGTGCAAGTCAAGTACAATTAATTTGTGTTCTGAAATCGTACCAAAAACTGAAAACAAGCTGTTCATCACACCTGCAATTATTAAGTTGTGATTCTTCAGGCTCAAACACGAAGCATTATGGTAAACTTCACTGAACAATATGGAAAGAAAAGAAGCAGAATTGCATTTACCAATGAACAGAATGATGTACCGAAGTATGTGGATATTTGTTGTTTCTTGCAGAACCCATATTACACCAAGGAAAATAACAAACCCTGATGTCCAACATTAGATAGCAATAACATTTAACATATTTTCTCATAGTGTCGGTGTGCATATCATAGAAAGCCAGATTTAAATTGGTTGCCAAAACACATACCTATACAAAGTCCTCTAAGTGTCCACTGTAGAACAAGATAAATCAGAAGACAAAGCATACATATAGACAAGGGGCAATATTTTGTGACAGATTAGATAAAGGAGAAAAGTGAAAGTACATTAAAAAACATAAATTGTTACGAATAATTGTCCACAACTACGTACATTTTTAGCTACCAGGAGTACCACTAGCAGAGCAACCACAAAACATCCTGCGGCAATTCTTGCAGTAAGAAGAGTTGTGGACGCAAGAATCAGCAGCATCCCCCAGAAAGATGAACCAAGGTCTGAAGTGCAATAACAATGAAAAAGAAGAATCAAGTAACCTTAGAAGGTTTAAGGCAAAAATATCAAACAGTAATGATCCACATGTGATACATTATTGATATGAACATATTAGATGAAAAAACTAATTACATTCAAAGCGTCCATGTTGGACAAAAGCTACAAGTACCACTAAACAGAAAACTGGTCAAGAGTAAAAGACTGTACATCCAGCTGGCAAGATAAACCAGTATACACCACCGCGTGTTTGTGTGGTTCCACCTTCATCAGCATGAACCTGGATCCCTTCCACCTGCATGGTACTGTTTATCAGAACGACATAACCTTTTTTGAATTTAACACAACTCAAAAGATGCCTCAAGACATTCTTGTTCCAATTGACTCAAACTGATCAAGAAGCTATAGGCATACATACATGAGTAGCAAAAGCAACCTATGCACACACACAAAATCCAGGAATGAAGAATGATATTTTTAATCAAATGGAGCAAATAGTCATATATACATGGTAAGGAGGTCCATTGACATGTTTCTTAGAATAAATCGAATCATAAAATTCATTTCTTTTTCTAGCATAAATTAGTCATATAATTAATTGGGATATCTTAGAATAATCAAAATTTCATGAGTGAATTTGAACTTACTTTCCCGCATGTAAGCTTACAAGCAATAGCATGGCTCGCCTCGTGAAGAAATACAGTCACAAGCTTGAATGGTCTGAGCAGAATTGTCCTCCATAACTGAAATGAAATTAAAGGAATCTCAAAGACAGCATTGAGAGAATACATAAAATAGTCACGTTTATCAAATCAATTAATGGTGTCAAACTGGGAACTAAAATAATCCAAATCTGGACAGTGCCACACAGAAGCTATCTTTAAAAAAGTGATTGCAAAGAACCAAACAATAACAATAGCCAAGCCAACCAACCAAACAAAAACCTTTTCCATTAGGTGGGATCGGATAGATGGATGTGCTAGACCAATATTATCTAGAATCCATATCATAAAAATTCGACAAGTTTTATAGTTAGTTATCGAAATCTAACACAACTGTCCTCCATTGTCCGGGCTTGTAACTGGCTATAAAAAAAAAAAAAAAAAAAAACAATTCAACCTAAGCCTTAGGCGGACTTGCAATCATAGAATAGGTGGATTTTTATTTTTATTTTTAAATTTGAAGTAGATGGGGGTGCTTCATTGATAAAATGCAGTAGAGATTTGATCCAGCGAGCGAACAGACAGAAAGTAAAAGGTAAATGGTAAGAGAGTAAAGGCATACAGCGAGTATAACGACAGTGCAAACAGAGACAGTGACCAGAAACACAACTTGTTCGTGGTTGCAGCACTTCTTCAGCTCCCAGTTGGGTCTCATCTCTGCTTCTCAATGAAATAAAATGAACCAAAAAAAAAAAATACAAGAATCACTGCTGCTGATCTATTTGTTTCTTCTAGCTTAGCCCAGTTGGTCGAAAATGGACTGGACGATGGAGAAATTATAGCCTCATTTGAGTTGGTGCAAAAATAATATGTTTAAGAAAACAAACGTGTTTGAAAACGATTTTCAAATTATTTTTCTACAGGGATCCTTCCTAATTATATTGCATTGCAGATTATACTATAAATTCACTGATAAATATACGAGTAGAAGATGCACTGCTCGCATTTGATCTTAGACATAAAAAAAAAAATGGGAATATGCAAATCAAAATGACAAATTTAATAAATTTTCGAAGAGTAGGATAACTCTTGACTTCTCGCGCTACTCGGGATCTTTAGTCGAAGAACTGAAAAATAAAAATTTCAGTATCTCAAAAAATAAAAAATATTATATTAAAATCTCTCTCTCTATATATATATATATATATATATATATATATATAGTTTTTTGAAGTGTTTGTCAGATTCAGTTTTGAAATAGGAGCTTTTCTGTTCATTTATCAAGAATTAATTGAAAAATGATTTGGTCTTTTCTACAAAATCAAATAGCTTGTTAGATTCAGTTTTGAAATAGGAGCTTTGTTGTTCATTTATCAAGAATTAAATATGTTGTTTAAAGGAAAAAAAATTAATTCTAAAACAGATATGATTAAAACAATTTAAAAAAATGATTTTTTTCCCTTACTACTATTGACGCAAGTATTATTATTGTTTAGTGATAGCCCACTCCAGCAGTAACAGTTGTGAATGGGCGGGGCAATTGTTATTGTCTTGTAGCTTGACTAATTGGAGACATAGTAGATGTGTGATTTGACTTTTGTTCCATCAGCATTCAATTGGCTCGTTTTATTCACATCACATGCTATAATAATTTAAATACAACCTTGGGATGGATTCAAATTAAGTTAAGATATAAACCTAACAAATAAAATAATTTATGTATTATGTGTTTTTCGTAAATAGTAGAAATACATATTTACACCTAAATCTATTTAGGTATAAAATGAATTATGTGATTGACATGTCTTCACCTCAATCTTATTGCAGAGTCGGTAATTATATACTCCTAATTAGTATTGACCAACATAATACATATATTGTATAAAATTTTTACAACAACATATAATTATTGAACACCTAACAAAATAGATATATGAGTCTTTGCAAACGTATGGGAAGTATCGAAAAACTCAAATCATCGTCCGCAAAGTCAGATCTATTCATTTTGTCATCATCAAATATATATATGTCGAAGAAAAGATTATTATTCCTGCAATTAAAAAAAAAACATAAAACCAATACTAAAGGTTAAAATCTAACACTACAAAGTATGAAATCAACAAATCTTTTTTCTGGGAAGCAAAAACCCTCACACAAAAACAAACAAAAGTGGGAAAAGGATACCAGCGGCAGCCAAGGAAAAAACAAGAGAGAAACGGGAGATGGAGAAGAGAAACAAGAATGTCAAAAACTAGAGAAAGAAAGAAGCAACAGAAAAACGGTGAGGAGAAAAAGGAGTTAAAGAAAAAGAAAAAAAAAAGAAAAGGGAAATGAGAAAAGTGAGAAAAGGATTAAAAAGAAAAATGAGAGAATGAGGAAATGCAAAGGGGAGGAATGAGGGAAGAGTTATCATAGGGGAGGGAGGGCTGCAGCCGACCACAAGAAGTGTTGTGGTCGACGGCAACATAGAAGAAGAAAGGTAGGTAAGCATGTGTGGATGTATAATTGAAGGATTTGAATTTGTTCAGAAAATATTTCTATTAACTTTTATTAGGGAAGTTAGGGGTGATCACGATTTCGGGTGAAACCGCAATCCGATTCAAACCGCACCAATCCGAACAGTACCGCGCGGTTTGAAAAAAAGTTAAAAATGATTTCGGGTCAATCGGAACCGAACCGTAAATTTCGGGTCGGTATGCGGTTTTGACCCAACCGCGACCCGAACCGCCCAAAACCATAAATTTTGACTCGAATCGCGACCCAAACCGCCAACCCGCGTTCAAATTAGATATTATTTTTATATTTTTCTTCTTCTTTAACCATGAAATTTAATATATTTAATGATCATATGATAATATGCAATGTATAAATGAAAATTAGGTATTTTTTCTCTTCAATTATTATGTGAAAACACACAAAATTTCCTTAAAAAAATTATAATCCAAACCGCTGACCCGAACCGCCCAAACCGCTAAACCGCCAACCCGAACCGCCGCGGTTTTGCTTATCAAATTTGCGGTTTCGATTTCTAATTTCCCAAACTGCCAACCCACGCGGTTTGAAGTGAAAAATGAAAAAATCCGACCCGAACCGCATCACGAACACCCCTAAGGGAAGTTATATTTGCACCATCTTAGATTTAAGGAAAGTACATGTAATCATTATGGATATATGATAATGATATATCATCACATTTGGCTTATGTTTTATATCAATAAACCATTAACAATGTTAAGTTGATCACTATATCATAGTGTCTTATTGATATAAAATAAAAAGGTTAGGAGATACAATGACATTATTAAAATTCTTTACAGTCCCCACACTGCCACAAAAATAAAAGGTTTGAGATGCTAAATTTTGTGTATTTTTAATTTAATAATAACATAAATGTTATACAATAATAGAGAAAATAGTAAATAATAGAATACCTTATAATGAAGCTGCAAGATTTTATTTTTTCTGAATGAATAAACTTACAATAATTGTTCTCTATTTATATGGAGATATTAGATTAAGTTTTTATCTCTAAGTAATATGTGATAAGTTACAAGTGTAAAGTTTATGTAAAGATTAAAGTGAGGACCACATAATTTACAATACTTTCTCTTGGTCCATATCACTTTAATTTTACACTATTTATTTGACCTAACCTAACCTTACCTCATTAAAACCTTGCTAGTGAAACCCAGTGGGACAAAACCTGATCGAAAGGAAAAAAATACGATATATTTTTTTTTTATCTAACTGTAGTTATTCACTTCAATGAATATGCTCCCCCTCAAAAGATATCATCAGAATAATTTACTGAGTCAACACATTCCAATGCTATATATAAGTTTCTCAAAATTTGATGTCAGTAAAGATTTGGTAAATAAATCAGCAAAGTTATCAGTGGAACGTATTTGCTTGACATCAATTTATTTGTTCTGTTGAATTTTATGCATATAGAAGAACGTTGGTGAGATGTGTTTGGTTCTATCTCCTTTGATGTACCATCCTCTAATTTATACAATACGTGCAGCATTATCTTCATATAACACTATTTGGAATATTTATAGCAGTGTTTAAGTTGTATGTGCTCTGAATATGATGGATAAATGACCTTAATCATATAAGTTTCTCTATTTGCTTCATGTAGTGTAAGTATCTCTAAGTGATTGGAAGATATTGTAACAATAAACTGCTTTGTAGATCGCCGTGAAATTGTCATATTATTGTAGGTAAAAGCATATATTGTATGTGAATGTGCTTTATGAGGGTCATGGAGATATCATGCATCAACATAACCAATAAGACTGGGATTTTATGTTAACTCATTTGAATAGAATAATTCAAAGGTGTAAGTATGAAGGAAATGAAAATAAATAGTTTAGAGTAAGTAAAGAGATATGAAGAGAGCAATATCAAATTATAAATTTTATTCACAATTGTGTTAAGATTCCACACACCTGTCACATCCCATATTATCCAGGACATGACTGATAGGAGACAATATTACCATCTTCATAAGTCTCTGATATGAACATGTATAACTTATCATGATCTATGAATGAACTGAATGATTCTGAATACATGCATGTCTGATATAAGAATACACATAAATTATGTGAAGCATATGTTGGAGATGGTGCTTGGAGCTCCAATCCGAATAATGTATTGTATATTGTATTATTTATTAATAAAATAACTACATTTTCATTTCAAACCTTATTAATGGTAATGTCATTATGCATATTAGATTAATGTATAAATATGCTAAGAATGACACCGACCTTAGAATAATCTTGTAGTAATAATGGACACTATATGATCTGACATTGAGATAATATTACTATTATAAACTATTCTTAAAGTAAATATTCATAGTCATTGGTTTTGAAATATGGTCGAATTCCTATAACCTAGTAGGGGTGAGCAAAATCGGTTTCGGTTCCGGTTCCGCATGGAACCGGAACCTATCCAGAAAAATTCGGTTATGCACTAAGTGGAACCGGAACCTACCCAATTAAACAGGGTACCCTATTATTCGGTTCCAATCTGGTTCCGGTCCGGTTCCGGTCTGGTTCCGGTCCGGTTCCGAATTACCCTATTTTAAAATATTTTATTGAAAACTACATTCCAATACAAGTCCATAGGAAAAAACGGGGACCAAATCGGAGTGCGGAAGCTCAAGAACGAAAAAAAATGAAGTTTTTTAATTGATATTGCATTTTTGTGATTAAAAAAAATGAATAAAGAGGAAAATTTCTTTATCATTGGCTTGCACCTACAAGACCGGTTCCTTTCTCTGAAGATTCGGTGATCTTCGAGCTAAGAGATGGCAGAGTAAGCAATCACTATCACAACCCATTAGCATATAACATGCATATTATATTTATTGGAAAATATTTTCAGGGACGATACTAGAATCATTTTGATGAGAAATTTGAACAAACACAACCCAACATACTTTCCATATATTTCTTTTCACTCGTTGCAAGCCTCTAGCATTGAGATTTACTCTAACAATTCAAGAAAATATGTAGAATTTTATCATTAACGCAATTAAAATTCTTATGCTGCTAATGTTATCACTAATTTACTACTTAACTGCAGTTGGGAGAAATGCGACAAGTAGATGAAACACATTGGGTATGGCACGTACCATTGGCACTCCGACAAGTTCTTGCTTCGCTAATTATTGGACTGCTTTGGCATCATGAAATCAAATACATTATTTCAATTAGAGAAAACACACATCAGAAAGACATGAATGTACAGAAAAAACACATGTATATACACAAGCGGCACAGCCGATTACAACCGGTTCCATGGTCCGGTTCCGGTTCCGATCATTTTGGAACCGGAACCTACCCGGATAAAATCGGTTCCTTCATTTTTGGAACCGGAACCTACCCGATTACAACCGGTTCCGGTTCCAAACCCGGAAAACCGGTCCGGTTCCAACCGGTTCCGGGTAGGACCCGGAACTGTTGCTCACCCCTATAACCTAGAAGACTAGCACATGTCGTATATTGGAATTGGATTTCCAATGGTTTAACCCGATGTACCATGAGCTTTGTAAGCTCGTATAGACATGTAAGTATTGGTTGGACCAAATACTGAATAACTCACATGTGATTCCTAATAGTTGGAAGTACATACCACCGTCAATAGGAATCTCCCCAACTCGAGTAGTATATGTGATCCTTTGACTATAGGATATCATTTATTTTGTGTGAGATCCTCCACACTTTGATGCCATGTATGTCAGAAACCTTTCGTGGTTTGGCTTCTAGATGTTCGTTGGGTGTGGACCGATGCACTCGTTAATCAAGTGCGTATCAAGATATGATCTGTCGACCCGTATGTGTACCATAAGGAGTTTAGGTATCCATGTAAGTAAGTCACGATTCTTAAGGACTTTGACCAAAGCCGATCACCTAGGGTGGATCACATTAGTTGTAAAGAATCGTGGGCATGTCGACATGAGATGTGCGCCTTGGAAACTTGACGGTGCATTCTATTTTGTTTAAGCACAACTCGGATAGCCTATGACGGTTGGATTGATAAACATATGTGATGACCTCGACTTGTATAGTTCAGAAATGTCGTTCTTGTTCTTCACGAATTCGGAGGTGGTCGAATTGCATACATATTAGCTAGACTTTTATGACGAGCGTGTCTGAACTTAGAGAGTCTCACAATATGAAGTATACTCGTTGAGCACTTGGGTAGCCAATAATTTTTTATAATAAATAATATTTGATATTATAATTATCAACTAAGATAACTAATGATGCGTTTACGTACTAGTAATCAGAATAAGATGGAATCGGAATGAGCTGGAATGAGAATGGTAAATCGGAATCAAAATAAGTTGTTTACTTAACTGTAGGAATCAAAATCGGAATGAAGTAGTATTACCATTGATGTGTTTACTTTGTCTAGTAATTGGAATGAATTGTTAAGAAATTACAAAAATACCCTTAGTTATAATTATATATTAATTTATTATATATTAATTATTATTAATTGTTGATGTATTAAATTACGGAATATTAAATTATTCTTTTATAAAAATATTAAATATTAAATATTATTTTATTATTAATTATTGATTTATTTTATTTATTGTTGATTATTTAAGTATTAATTAATTATTATTTTACTAATTAATTATTAATGTATTAAATTACTAAATTACTAAATATTAAATTATTATTTTATTAAAATGTTAAATATTTATTATTATTAATTATTATTTATTATTTATAAATTAAGTATTAAGTAAGTATTACTTTATTAATTAATTATTAATGTATTAAATTACTAAATATTAATTTATTCTTTTATTAAATTATTATTTTATTAAAATAGTAAATATTATTTTTTATTAATTATTGATTATTAATACATTTTATTTATTATTTATAAATAAATATTAATTAATTATTTTATGGGTAATATTGTAATTTCTCATCAATAATAGGAATGAGAATCTCATTCCCATGGGGGTGGTGGGAATGAGATTCTCATTCCTCATTGATAAGTGCACGAAAATGTACTTTCAACACTACTAACTCGGCTTATCTATCATATGTTTTAATCTTAATTAGAGTCATTTTGTGCTTTGTTATTAGGAAGCAATGAAGCAAGGAGAATGGAGTAATTACACATGTTTCGGGACCTAACGGATGCAACGGACGTGCGCGGGAGCAACGAAAGCATATGACGTGTAGCACCAGAGGAAATCCTCTGGGGCCGCGGCGCCCCCAGCAATTGCACTCCATAAATCATGGCCAAGGATTTGGCGACGCGGCGCCCCGGAACAACCTAAAATCCTGATTTAGCCATCTTTGATGCGTATTATGACTTCGAGGCTTTTCTATATAAACCCAACTTCATCCAAACCCTATAAAAGAGAAGAGAAAATCAGAGAGAAACAGAGGAGAAACACACACAAAGAGCCACAAACACAAGATTGAGAGAAAAGAACGAAGAGCTTCAAAGAAGAACATGTCGTCTCTCCGATCTATTTAGGCTATCTCTCTATTCCGCATGGAGAACTAATCTCCTAGGCAAAGCTACGAATGAACTCTTGTATTCGAATTTCTATGTTTATGTTTTTGATTCTTAAAGTACTTTTTAACGTTTAATAAAATTGATGGTTGTTATTCTTTACTATTTTAGGATTTCTGAACCCAGAGACTGTGTTTTGTCAACTCACGTATCGATTCAGTCATGCTTCTTCTAAGTGTGATTTGCGAACTCAGTTGTGACTGGTAAAGTTATTTTATGTGTTGGTCTTCTGCTGCAGTATTGCCCGAGGTATATTATCGACGTTAGATAGCTCGTAATGACGACTTTTATGTGCTGTTAACATAGAAAAATAATCATTGATTAACTTGGAATTGAATACGCGTAGCATTGAATATCCTTCGAATGTTGGTTTGGGATGTGAAACTTTCAGTTGAGTAATAACACGAATCAATAACTGAATATAGGAGTTTGATACAAGAGGGATTTACGATGCTTTGCCATATCTCTCTACTGATATTCTTAATTACTTTTATATAGTTTTATCTTAAATTATCAATCCATTTGTTTTCTTTATTTAAGTTACTGTTAAAGTTTTGGTTTGAGTAAATTAGTTCATGTAACCATCTCTCTGAGGAATCGACGCCCCATCTATACTGGGATAACCGCAAGTAATCTTTTAGATGTAATCAAAATTTGGCGCAATTGCCGGGGAGACGGTTTACAAGCAAAATGAGCAAGTTTGCTTGATCAACAACAAAAGCGGTAACTTCATTCATTTCTTTATTTTTTTTTTATTTTTATTCATTTTATTTCTTTATTTTATTTCAGTTTTAATTTTAGTTTAGATTTTTATTCTTAGTTTAGTCTTTTATTTTTGTCTCTCGTTTTACTTGAGTTTAAATTGCATGTCTAGACGTAGGGATAGATTTGGTAGATTTGTTAGGGCTGAAGAAGAAGACTCTGACTTTGACCATATATTTGAAAATCTTTTTGTCATACCATCTGCGTCTAGCGCACATAATATGAGTGAGTACGAGAGACCACCCATGAGAACTCTTGAAGAGTACCTCCACCCAACTCGCACAACTACACCTTCGTGCATAATGTTTCCTCCTAATGCAACACACATAGATTTTAAACCTGGGATGATACAGTATCTCCCAACTTTTCACGGTTTAGAGAGGAAAATCCTTATGTTCACATTAGAGAATTTGAAGAGGTAGTAGCAACCTTCCATGACCGGTTTGAGACCACTGACACAATTAAACTTAAGTTCTTCCCATTTGCCCTTAAGGATAGAACATAACCTCATATTACACTTGTATGAGTATCATATACCCAAATATATGAGAACTATGACGTTATGCCCTCACAACTCGCACAAGTGTAATACTAGTCTTTTACGTATTTATCGATGTCCAACCTCGATAATACTCTGACTAGGGATATTTAATGATTTATCATTCGTGGACTGATGCTGTCTCATATCATTCTCCGTCCGGGAATAAATCATAGGGACCTCTCAGCATTTATACATCTAGGTGATCTAATCACAAATGATAAAAGTGCAATCTCCTTTGTCACATAGTTAATTTGTACAACAACACCATGATATGTATAAATAGTGACGCTATGGGTCATAATTGTCCAACACCGAGTTGCTCTTCAATATAATTTTTTGCTTCAATTGGCGTTCTACTTTCATTTCCATGTACATCATATTCTCTAACCCCATATAATAATGCAATTCCACTACATTTGCAATCTCTTTATTCAGCCCACTCAGAAATTGTGCCATAGTGGCCTCTCGGTATTCCTCTATATTAGCTCGGATCATGGAAATTTTCATCTCCTTATGGTATTCTTCTACACTCTGAAACCATTGTGTAAGATTCTGAAGCTTGTGGTACAAGTCTCGGTAGTAGTGGCTAGGTAGGAACTGCTACCTTATAACTGTCTTCAATTCTTCCCATATAGTGATCGGACACTCCCTATTCCTCCTAATGTTTGTCATCATCTGGTCCCACCAAACAAGTGCATAGTATGTAAACTCATTAACAGCCAACTTTACATTCTTCATCTTTGAATAGTTATGGTAGTAAAAAATAAGCTATAGTTTACGTTCCCATTCTAAGTAAGCTTCGGGATCACTCTTGCCTTGGAAAGAATGAGTAGTCATCTTGATTTTGCTCAAGTCACCATCTTCCCCATCCTCATGACCCCTCCTAAACATCCTTTCATTCCTCATGACCCCTCCTAAACATCCTTTCATTCATACCTCTTCTAGGCTGAAATCTACCCGTATCCACCTCCGACACTCTGTCAAAGTCCTCATCATAGTCAAATTCATTCTCGATCTCCATCTTATCTATGGGTACAGTCTGTCGCCCACTAGGTCTATGGGGAATAAGACTGCCTCATTGGCTCTAGGTGGTCGTGGTGGTCTACTTTTTTGAGTGTTATTGTGTTTCATCGCCTTCACTTCATCTTAAACATCCCTCATCAACTCTAATACCCTAGCAAACTTTTACTGAAACGCCGTTACATAATTTGCAACATCTCTCAATATATGGAGAAAAGTCACTCTGGCTCGGAGCTGCGATTTCCCTGAACATGCTTAAATTCTCATCTGCTTCTCTCTCTATTTTTTTTCCTGCAACAAAAATGTTAGTAATAAAAATAAATAAAGCGGAGAATCCTCACAGTTCTCTCGTGTTTTTCACTCAAATGGTTTTTACCCAAAACTAAGCTCTCTCACACTTGTCTTTTATCTCTGCTGCCATCAAAGGATTTGAGCCTAGTATGGTCGAAACCCTTAGTTTTGTCCTAGTGGCTTTGTTCAGCTTAATCACAAGTGCAACAAATAGGTAGACACAAGCAGAAAAGGAACAAGACGATGACACGATTCGCGAGACTTAGTAAAAAAAGTGAGGAAGAGAACAAGCTAGTTAAGTGCGCACGAAAGAAAGAAAACACACACTATAGATTGCGGCAAATAGGATAATAGGTTACCAGTTTCACTCAAAATTTGGAATTTTTAAACACACACAGGTAAATTACCTCAATCACATCGTCTCAATAATGCGAACACTAGGAAATAAAATTACACGTGGTCAAAATTTTAAATTTTTTTTTAAAATCGAGTCCCTCGGACCTTCTAAGACGTTTGACTTACTGGGATTTGCCCAGTTTCGATTAATTCCCAATTTCCCTCACCAAGTTACCGAGTTACCTACTGCCACAATGAGTCATAAGGCTTTAGACCCTAGGTTACGCAAATAGAAACAGTGATAAACTTGACTGAAAATACAGGGCAGAACAGAACAAAACAGAATCAATGAAACGCAGACAGGAAAAAAACGAAACACAGAAAGTAATGAAAAGTAATAAAACACAAAATAAAAAAGGAAATCAAATGATAAAAAACGCAGAATTGAAAAACAAAGGGACACAAGATAAAATAAATAATAAGAAAAACGAATAGATACGTGAACTGACCTTAGAACCTTTGCTCTAATACCAACTGATGAGAACCTGCTTGGAACAAGTCAATCAAACCCACACAAGATTGAGATCGTTCCCAAGAAAAGAAAGACAGTCCGGGTGAAACTCTAAACCTCTGAAGAACAAACCTAGAGTACTAATGGGGGCGCCAAAAAGGATTAGCAAACCTTTGATAAACCAAAACCAGTGAGAACAAGTATAGAGTTTCTCAAAGCTCATGAAAATACTTAATTTTTATTAAACGATATGTTGCTAAAAACATAGTCTAAGTTAGCCTTTTATAATGAGGCTTTAACTAAAAAGATATCCCAAAAATGAAAAGACCAAACTACCCACACGCCAACGGACGTGTTTCTTACATTAACATAGGCTAACCCCACGTGCAAACCCATGCATGCTTAACCTAATTCCCAAACATAATAATAAATCCTAAATAATACGCCAATATAAATAAAAGGCCGAATTAAAACAAATATCAAGCCATAAATAAAACAACAATAACTAGCAAATTAATGTATTAAAGTAGGACTAAGTATCTTGATGGTCCACGACCTGAATAAGATTCACCACCATAAGTTCGTCCAATTTCAAGCCCATATTCAATGTCGTAGAGGCTCGTGAATAGTCGGATATGGTCATTTTTACGAATCCATGCATTGCTTCTTGAATCCTTTTAGCTCGAGATCTCGTGATTAGACCCTTTGGGACATGCATGGTGGTAGACCCGACCAAGGTTCTGATTCTGAACCAGAATCGAATCGGACGGTTCTGGTTCTGACCGATTCTGGTTCTGGAACCTGAACTGAATATAACCGGTTCGGTTAGGGTTTTTACCCAAATCGAACCGGTAGGAAACGTTGGAACCGAATGGTTCCAGCGGTTCCTAGGGTTCCAACCGGAATCGTTTGGGTTCCAACCATCCCCAACAGCTACTAGCCGTTGGGGCCAGCCCAACGACTAGTAGCCGTTGGGTTGGGCTCACTGCCCCAATGTTAAAAAAAATTGATTTTCCAAATTACCCCTAATAACATTAATAAAACGGTTAATTTTATGGGCATTTTAGGTATCACAAAAATATTCGAAAAATATATAAATAGGTGTTATTTTTCTTTATTTCAACATATAAATTTCTCAATTCTCAATTCTCTCATCTACAATTATAATTTATCATTCTCAATTCTCTAATTCTTTAAAATTTCTTAAACAACAAATGGCAAGCTCATCTGAGAGCACAATGTCAAATGTGCCAACCCAAGAGAGCGGCCTCATATCGATTGGAATTAAATTAGAGAATTGAGAAATACCATTTGTAAATTAAATAGTATTAAACCGATAAAATTTTCACGAGATGTTTCAACACGTTGGAATTCAACTTATTTTCTTTTATATCAAGTTTTGCAATACAAAGATGCATTATGTAGTTTTTTCTCAATATGTTCAACATATCACACTTTTTCCTAGTAAATGGGAAATTTGTGATAAAATTTTAGATATTTTAAAAGTTTTTATTGATGCTACAAATATTTTTAGCGGAATTTATTGTCCTACATCACATTTATTTATTCTTGAAAGTTTGAATATTGTTGGTACTCTCGATGAGCATGTTGAAAGTCATAATCCTAATGATATTGTTTTGTTTGAAGTTATTAATGTTATGAAATGAAAATTGTTGCATTATTTTAGAGACATTCATTTACTTTATCTTATTGCTGCTGTTTTTGATCCTAGATTTAAATTAGAAGGTTTGAATAGTATTTTACAAGCTTACTATGGATATTTAGGAATATTAGATGAAATTGATATTACAAGAATAATAGCTAAAATAAAAATTGATTTAATATAGTTATTTAATAATTATATTAGAAGATATAACTTGCAATCAGTAGGACAATCTAATAGTAGCGAACCTGTAATACAAACAAGATTTAGCGCAGGTGATCGTTGGTTACTACAACGAAATAAAAAACATAGGGATAACACGACTAATAACCCAGAATTAGATAATTATTTATCTATAAATTTCGAGTTTTCAACTGAAAGTTTAATTAGTAAAAATTTTCAAATCCTTAAATGGTGGAACCGACATCAAAATGTATATCATATATTATCAATTATTGCTAAAAAGATATTGACAACACATGTTTCCACCGATGCGGTTGAGCAAACCTTCAGCATGAGAGGCAATATATTAGAAGTTAGACGGTCTTTATTACATCCAAGCACTCTAGAAGCAACAATATGTGTGGATGATTGAACCCGAGTTGATCTGAGGCAACAAGAAGATGTCCCCGATGAATTTGAAGACCTGTTCGACAATGCAACTACAAGTACAAGCGGAACTGGAGCTGAAGGATCAACGGACACTGATAATGATGATTGATAATTAAAGAATTGTAAAATTACAATGAGAAAATATCTTAAAATTGTAATGGAACTACGTGAGCTTTGATTTCTCTCACCCCTGAATGATACGTAAGCAACTTAAGTTTTTAAAAATTTAAGTTTAAGCCCATTAATTTAATAGTTTTATTTTTAATTTTTTTAAACAAAAATTTTATTTGTAATTTAATGGAAGTTTATTATATAAATTCAAATTCATAATTTTAAATTAATTTTTCAATCTCAAATTTTTCATTTTTATTTTTTTAAAAAAAGAACCGAATGGAACCGGAACCGAACGGTTCGGTTCCGGTTCCACTTAAGTGTGGAACCGGAACCTAACCGGACCAATGGTCGGGTGTACACGGTGATGGTCCGTCCTTGTGCATCATGGGCCTCATCATAACTCATAAGCAAGCAATCGTTTCTCTTTAGTTATATTAGCCATGGAAGCTGGATCTGGCTTAAAGTTACAAAGTTCAGTGAGTTGTAGAGCTTTTATCTCAGGAGATAGAGAATTAAAATTAATTTAAATCATTTTTTTAATTTTATTAAGTAATTTTACGGTTTTGGTTCTGATTCTGATTCCGGTTCAGAACCACAAAAATACGGTTCAGAATCGAAACCGGAACCGCACTTTTACGGTTTGGTTTCGATTCCTCTTTTTTGAGAACCGAAACCGCTAGTTCCGGAACCGCGGCCAAGGCTACTCTAAGCTCCCCAACAACCGTACCAATTGAAACCTAAAGCATACATTTATTTATGTGATCTATTTATTAGGTAGAGCACAAATTATACTATTTATTATATGGATTCACACATTTAGATTCAATCAAAACTGTTGTTTAATTTAATGTCCACTATACCCCTATAGCACAAAGAAACTAATATCACAAAACAAATAGAAAGAATTACAATTTTAACATAAATTTTACAATGATGTACACAAGATAAATCTACAGTAATTCCCAATAATAATGAATGGAGATTATCTGCCTTCGTCAATAGAAGAATATGAGATAGAGTTTCTAGAATATTCCTCAACAAAACTGTTGCCTCCGGAAGTTTTGGTAACACCAGTGTTGGTACTACTCGCATAAGTGTTAGTATTGGTATTATTGGTATTAGTATTAGTGAAAGCAGAAGTTGAGGTAGTAGTTGTCCAACGTCCTCCACGACCTTGAATTGCCGGTTTACCTGGCTTCGGCAAAGTAAATGAGTCGCCTGAAAGCATGAGATGAACAGAGTTCATGTCAGGTCTTTCTGCGATGCTTTGTTGACAACACAATAGCCCGAGCTGAATGCACATTGCTGCCTCATCACGATTGCACTTTGTGAGGCTTGGATCCACTAATTTTAATGCCTTCCCGTCTTGAAAGACTGCCCATGTCTGTATAAGAGAGCCAAAAAAAAAAAAAGGTTCAAGCATACTGACTAGTTGCTTGCTCTCCCTTTTACAAAATTAAAATAAACAATACTAGTAGCTCAACCAAACCACAACTTTCCAACAATCCATTTCATTCATTAAAAAATGAATTAGTACTACTATAAAATTGAGGAATTAATAATTTACCCTACTTCTTTATTATCTAAAACCGGTTTACCAAACTACAGATCCTGCAGCTATTTACAGAAAAGTTGATCTAATCAAGTTAGCACTTCCTATCATATGTCGTTTCATCCATACGATCAAATCAGCTAATGGAAACAAATTCTCAAATACAAGCAGGGTCTAGAAGATCATCCGAAAACTAGAATTGAGATTTAGTATTGCAGCCGATTGCAGACTAAGATTTGATAACTGTGAACAGCAGAGAAAAAAAGATGACAGAAAGAAGCACAGCCCAAAAGTTTGAAAGCACTTCAAGTTCGGATAAAATTCATAAAACCTCAGTGGTCTCCTAATTTATCATCATGGATCAGAGAGGAGAGGGGCAAATGTTTCATACTGTACTCACCCAGAAATTGAGAAACAATAAAAATCCTAAAATATCCGAAAACCATGAGTAGACAATCCTTTCAACTTGAAAAATTAAAAGCCCTCCCTTTTTATCTTCAAATCATGATGATTTTGGCAATTGTCAGGCCTGGTTCATTAAACAAAAGCATCAATAACAATGATGCTTTTTGGCTATGACCACACATAGAACAGGCTTTTCGTATCCACATTTCACAAAATTAGATATTCATATCTAAAGTTATTTTAGGCAAGAAGAGGATCTGAATTCTCCATGGAATTAACTTACATAGCTCAGGAGGTCTGCTTTTTCTGCACCAAGACGTCCATCATAGTTCTTTCTTCCACTTACAATCTCTAAGACCAAAACTCCATAGCTGAAAACATCTGTCTTCACTGACAAATATCCATGCAACGCATATTCAGGGGCCATGTAACCACTGCATAACAAATCCTTCAATTAATCCAACTTCTCAAAGAAATAAATCAACCTATGAAAAATTTAGAATAACATAAATCTAAAAACCACTTAAGGATTATTTTATGGGTAAAAAAAAAAAATCTGACAAGTGAAGAAACTACTCACTGGGTACCAGAAATCCTGAATGTATCAATGTGGGTATCTTCCCCAGGAAATAGTCTCGCCAGGCCAAAATCAGAGATTTTGGGATTCAGTTGCTCATCCAGCAAAATATTACTAGCCTTAATGTCTCTGTGAATGATCCTTTCAGGGGCCTCCTCATGCAGGTAGAGAAGACCTCTAGCCACACCTGTAACTATTCGGTATCGTGTGGTCCAATCCAGAGCAGAAGACTTGGTCTTATCTGCAAAATTTTAACTCTCATATTAGTAGTCCTAATTTCAACCAAACAATCTAGCTGAATTTTAGTTTATAATAAGTTATGTAAGAATTCATTTCATATCTTTCTCTTACCGAAGATAAAGTAATCAAGGCTTTTGTTTGGCAGGTACTCGTAAACAAGCATCTTCTCAGGTCCTTCTGCACAACAACCAAGCAATGTGACCAAGTTCTTGTGCTGAATTTTCAACAACACCTTCACCTCATTAGTAAATTCCCTTAATCCCTGCCTTGAGTCTACCGAAAGCTTCTTCACCGCTATTTCTTGACCATTTGGCATTAATCCCTACAAAAACAGGCTAAATTTCATTACAAATTTAACAGTAATTCAGACAATTCCAAGACTCATCAGTCATCACCAAACAAAATAAAAGCGGATAAATATTTATAATATTCAAAAATTAACAAGAACAATAACTTTACGACATGGAGGGTATTGGATTTATTAATTATATCATTTGGGTGAAACTGTAACTTAAAATAATCAGTATTTGTCTTATGTAGTTTTAGTTTTTTTTTTATCAAACTTGCATTGAATGGACAAAAAATATAGGCACCATATAAGGAACAACAAGAAACATTTGTTTCATAAATAAATAAATAACCATATTAATTAATTACTCTCACCCACCATTAATTTAATATTAAACTAACTAAAGAGTTTTTTTTTTTTTTTAACAAGTTACTAAATTTAAAAAAAAAAAAAAAAAAAAAAAAAAAAAGGAGCTTACCCTGTAAACGGGACCAAACCCGCCGTGGCCGAGCTGATTCAAGTCGGAGAAAAAGTTGGTGGCGACTTGAAGAGCATGAAGCGAGAAGAAGAGGTCCCAAGAGTCGGCGCCGGCGCCATCGGAGTCTTCGGCTGATCCTCCAGAGGCTCTCGCGCCAGTGAAGCAGGAAAAGAGACTAGACAGAAAGTTCTTCAAGTTCATCGACTGAGCAGACAAGAGATGATGATGATGAAGAAGTTGATAATCCAAATCGAACGGCGGAGAATGCGAGAGACGTTGATGATTTATTAGCGTGGGGAAAAATGCAAAGTTTGTTTGTTGAAGAAGCTTAAGTTGGTACATTTGGCAAGAGCTTTGAAGTTGAAGAAATTTGTTGCTATTGAAATTTGTTGCTATTGACTTGTATTCAAATGAGTCAACGAATTAGTTTGGTTGACGGCTGATTTTCGTCTCAGGGATAATAAGGGAAATATTATTTTTGGGATAACATTCTTTCAACAGTGATTTTTTTTTTTTGTTATGAGAAACCAAAAACAAACTTAGTGAAAGGCGGAAAAACACATAGATTGGCACAGAGTTTTAACGTGGTTCGACGGATTGGATCCAACCTACGTCTACAGGCACAAAATGGATGAGTGTTTTATTACTGAAATGTGCTCGGCCGACCTGTTTTGAATGAGGTCGGTGTATGGCCGAACAGTTGAAAGAGATTACAATTGCTATTTTTTCAAGGAGGACCCCTAAAACATGAGACTACCCTCCCTTTATATACCCCATAAAACATAACATTGTTCTTCCCACTTGCAATGCTTCCCATGTGCCACCTGACCGATTTGACGGGTTCTCTGCCCTAGGCCTGCCCTTGCCGAAAGTAAGCCTGCAGCCTGACGGTTCCGTCACATCAACTCTGTTTTCTCCTCTGCCACACGCAACAATAATGGTGACAGCCTGGATGGTGCCTCCGGGAGATGACACGCGTAAAGGAAAATCATAGACTCTAGTCTTCTGTCGGTTGCCAAGTGGTCGGCCAAATACATCACTGAACCCATCAAGCTATTTCCGTCCTATCCTGAAATGTCTGAGCTCTTCAACCTGCTCAAAGGGGGAGCATAATAGGCCCGAACCGAGCTGATGACCTAAAGTGGTCGGCCATAGCTCTGAGGTGATTGGTCTTGTAACTCATACCATATCACGTGCTATGGTCGGCCAGATCCGAGAGACCGTATTCGGACTCTGCCGGGCCGAGGAGTGACTAATACTTTCCGAACACCCGTCTCTTTTGAAAAAAAGGGAAATTCCTATTGAACAATGCGACCAGAGGCAGAGATGGAATTTCCTTTTTTGCTCAGAGCTATGGCCGACCACTTTAAGTCATCAGCTCGGTTCGGGCCTATTCTGCTCACCCTTTGAGTAGGTTGAAGAGCTCGGACATTTCAGGATAGGACGGAAATAGCTCGATGGGTTCAGTGATGTATTTGGTCGACCACTTAGCAACCGACAGAAGACTAGAGTCTATGATTTTCCTTTACGCGTGTCATTTCCCGGAGGCACCATCCAGGCTGTCACCATTATTGTTGCGTGTGGCAGAGGAGAAAACATAGTTGATGTGACGGAACCGTCAGGCTGCGGGCTTATTTTCGGCAAGGGCAGGCCTAGGGCAGAGAACCCGTCAAATCGGTCAGGTGGCACATGGGAAGCATTGCAAGTTGGGAGAACAGTGTTATATTTTAGGGGGTATATAAAGGGAGGGTAGTCTCATGTTGTAGGGGTCCTCCTTGAAAAAATAGCAATTATAATCTCTTTCAATTGTTCGGCCATACACCGACCTCATTCAAAACAAGTCGGCCGAGCACATTTCAGTAATAAAACTCTCATCCGTTTTGTGCCCGTAGACGTAGGTTGGATCCAATCCGCCGAACCACGTTAAAACTATGTGCCAATCTGTGTGTTTTTCCGCCTTCCACTAAGTTTGTTTTTGGTTTCTCATAACCAAAAAAAAAAAATCACTGTTGAAGGAAGGTTATCCCGGAAATGATATTTCCCTTATTGTCCCTGAGACGAAAATCAACTGTCAACAAGTCTTGTATAAATTTGGATTCGGTGGTAATATTTGTTTGTTATTAGTTTTTATTTATGTTTTGTCATGCGTGTAGGATTCAATTATTTATATTTTTTTTATAGAATAATTAATTTTTAATTATAATTTATAAAAAAAATTAAAATACTTTTTTTTTCTTGTATTTAACTATTCTCCATTCATGTTATCAATTTTGTTGCAACATTACTCAAGTTATGTTGTAACAAAATATTCTCTTTATTTTTGTATTTATCTTTTAGCATTATTAGAAGCAAAAGGGTTCTTAAAAGGACAGAGATATTTTAGCTAGCAGCGTCAGCGTTGGCGTGTAAGAGGGGGGCAAAAAAGTAAAAAAGAAAAAGAAAAAGTTAGCCTGGATCTTTTCCTTGTTGTGGACTATAATAATTAAAGAGTTCTTTAACATAAAAGGAAATACGTCAACTCTTTTTCCGTCTGTATTAAATCACCATTTTCGGATTTAAATAGAGTAGGTAAAATTTTTGATTATCTCAAACTCTTAGGAGAAACGTATTCCCTGAATTTAAATCCAGAACTTCAATATCAGATCATAAATCATACACCACAAAGTCACGATCCTTAGAGACGAAAGACATCATCTCATTGAAGATCTTTTGTAATTTCTTATGTCTATATTTACAATATTAGTGGAGAAATTTTTTAATATCACCGTTATATGGACATGAGGTCAGACCTTGAACCATACATCACCAAATCACGCCATATCTTGTAACATAATTTATCAAGTTGTCTTCAAGGGGTGTGACTTAGTGGTAGAAGACTTAAGATTTAGTTATCAGATGCTGGATTCGAGATCAAGTGGTGCATTTCTTATGAGAACTCGAGACAGTCATGAATTTTATCTATTCTGCTTAAATCCGAAACGGGTGATTTAACGATAAAATTTTCAACATTTCCAAAAATAATAATAATTTACCAAGTGAATTATTCAATAGGTATACATGATCTCATCAATAGCTAAAGACTTAATGTCCCTCAAGGCATGGTTTAGATTTTACCTGGATTTATTATTAGTTATATTTCATCCCAAAACCCAACCTTAATAAATAATTTTGGGCCCCACTTTCATGTATTTGAACATTTCTTGCAGGCTTCATTGTCATCTTAATATCTTATTAGGAAGTATCTAGACGCTTTGACGTACATTCAAACCTTTTAAATAATTTTAGCTGGGAATAATTTCTCACCACCACCTGTCTCCGACTCTCTAATTGGTAAAGTTTAATGCGAGTTTATCTATATTAAATTTGTATTTATTTAGAAAATAAATTACCTCTTAATATTAAGTTAAATACATAATGCACTAATTCAATATAAATTTTTTTAATTTAATTATGAAAATATAGAAATAT
>SKCR01020993.1:0-33431 GCA_019454045.1 Zanthoxylum bungeanum
ATTTTAGGCTCTGATACCATTGTTGGAAATCTAATAACCATGTCCCAAGATCAAAAACAAGCAAAATATATATAAGAATGAACTAGATTGAAGTAATGGCGGAAAAAATACTCACAAAAACCAAATGTGGATGCAATGGATGAAGCAAAAATTCTTCTCTTTTGCAGTGAGGAATTCGGCCAAGCAGTAAGGAGAAGCTCCAAGCTTTATTTGATCCTTCCAAGCTCTAAGATGAGTTTCCCATAACACCTTGTATGATCCCTTGATGTTGCTAGCCAAACTTGTGTGTTAGAGTTCCAAACAAACACACCTTCTTCTTCTTGTCTTGCCACAAAAACAAATGAAGAAAAATGGAGAGAGTTTTGAGCTTACTGGTTTCGGTAATGAAGAGGGAGAAGAAGATATGATTTTTTGTCTCAAAAATCAATTTATATTTATGTTATAATTATATTAAATAATAATTAATATAACACAACCATGCAAAGACTTAGAGTGTCTAACACTCAATTTCCATGCATTAACCTTGAGTGCTTTGTACACTATCTTCATGCATTGCATCTTGATTATAATGCAAATAATGACAATGTCATGTGGGTCCCACACGTTTCCAAATGAAAGTGGGCCCACGTGCACTCACGCGTTCGGGTTCGATATTTCCGAAATATCGAGCTTACGTCGCGACGTTACTTAAATCGAATTTAAATAAATAATGCGCCTAGCGAAATTATTATTACGTCGCTAACGAATTAATTCTAAATTAATTCGTTTGCCCGAATTAAAATCTAATTTTAATTTCGCGTCGAAATCGAATTCCGTTTATTATATCGAATATAATAATTTTGCGATTAATTCTAAATTAATCGTTCTCTCTTTATACAGTACTTTATCCAAGATAAAGTCTCTCCGTAATTAATCCAAGATTAATCGAGTTTGAATCATACGTCATCGGTGAATCTTCGGGAAGGACCCAAGAGACCTCTAGATATGTTGGCAGTAAATCCGGTTGTCGAACTATCCGAACACGTACGTACCAAGTACTACGTTTTTACCGATTTACAAGACAAGGTTAGCCTCTAGCAAACGCCATGCCTACCCAATTCTCTAGAAATATTCTTACTGGAATATTAGATCTATAACAGGCGTAGTATATCGTAGTATAGTGTATATCGAACCAGTATCGGATGATCACATGTAAGGCCTGGGGCTGGAGATGTGTCTGCCCCGTACGATACACATATCGGACATCAAGCAACCAGTCTCTTGAATCGGATAATCCTGACCTAGTCATATTATCCCGATGGTTGCAACCATTATAGAGTACTAGTTCTGAATCCCTCGCGATCATCATCTCCATATGTCTGAAGTGATACTTCCATCTTGACATCACATCCAATACACTACGATTCTCGATAAACCCAGAAGAGATGTACACAGAACCCGTTAAAGCCCTGGACCACCAAAACTAAAGTTTACCGATCGTCGTAAGTACTAGCGATGCAAGTCTCAGGTTAAGATCATATGCACCTACCTGAAGCGGACTCCCATAGACACGCAGACATACTACCAATGGGATTCTGCGGGGTCTATCCAGAGCGAAGCTGTTTTCCGTACCATCGGTTAAAAACACAACCTCCTACCGCACTTGCATAAGTATCCTATACTTAAATATATGAGAACTATGCCGTTGTGCCTCACAACATGCACGAGTGCAGTACTAGTCTATTCCGCATTATCGATGTCCAATCTCGATAATACTACGACTAGGGATATTTAATGATTAAACCTTTATGGATTGATACTGTCTCATATCATCACAATCCGGAACTAATCATAGGGACTTTTACCATTTATATCTCTAAGTAAATAAATTACAAAACGGTTAAAAGGCAATTTCATTACTACATAGTTAATTTTGTACAATAATACAATATCATTTACAAAATAGTGACGCTATGGGTCATTACTGTCTAACAAGACACCGATGTGGAACAAAACTCTCATGATTCAAGTACATCCTCAATTGACAAAGGTCTTGACTGGCCAACAAACCAATGCCAATTTTGGATCTTGAACAAGAATCATTCAATGGAAGGATAATTGCTTAATATAATTGAGGGATTTTGCGTAATTGGCAACCAATTTATTATCTTTGTTAGGTCTCATCATCATACACCCTTAAGCATGCTTCTAAAACATCATAAAGTGCATAAAGTAAATTAATAGTGATATACAGATGGATATATAAAACAACTTGTTCCTAGAACAAATCACTCCCTTTCCACTCCTCGCTAGCAATATTCTACTTCTACCCAATTACAATACAATAAGAGAAACCTCATTTACATTGAGGGGAACTAGGTGAGAAGATAATACAAAGAGATAAAAGAGATAAGGCTGGACACGCAGGTCCAATTTATAAATTCTAAATTTACAATAATTTCTAAAATTACCCTTTCCCTTCTAATATCCATCCGCTATACACTATTCATTCATCACATACATGTATATTCATTCAAGACATGCTATACAACCAATCTAATCCAATTAATTAGTCTTTGTTTAAGTGATCATCCAATGTTCAATCAACGGTTTGATTTTGCGCGAGTCCAACTCGTTTGAGAATAAGTACATAAGGTACGAATTCACGAATTATATCGAACTACCCGTTAAATCCAATTTAAGTCGCATTCAATATTAATTCAATTTATTTAATTCCAAATTAAATGTTTACACTTTTAATGTGCTTTTAAAGATTAGATTCTAAATCTTATCAAATTGGGTCTCCAAGCCCAACTAACATCCAATGTGTGTTTAATTAAAGTCCGATGGGCTTTCAATTGATTTATCAAGGCTTGGGCTTTGGTCAATGTGGGTCAAACCCAATTACCAAGCCCAAATAAGGAATCACCCTTAAGTGCCATAAAATCAATTTCAAGCCCATAAGGCCCAATTAAACATAAAAGCCCATTAATTAAATTTTAATATTCCAAATTTTAAAATTCAATTAATTAAAGTGTAATTGCATGATTAATTCATTAAACCAAATTTCAAAAACACCAATTTAATTTAATAATCATCAATTGTTCAAAACACTTGTCTAACATTATTTGAACAAAAAATCAAGTCCTTTAACATGTCATGTTGTATTCGGCCAAGAGGGATTTTTGCGGTTCGATTTGTTTTTTTCAATCCAATTGAATCACTAATCTATATCCCGTATTGATTTTAAGTCATCTAATGAACTTGGAAGCAAAAAATCCAATAAGTAAAAGGATCTCCATTTTCGGTCCATTAATTTTGGTTAAAAATCATCCAATGCATTTTTCTCAAAATTGATCATGTAATACATCAATTACATACATTTAAGCATACTCAAATCATCTAATGAACTTGTGCATGCAAAAAAACAAACCAGTAAAATGACCTACACATTCGGCCAAGGCATCAATTTTGGGAAAAAATTATCCAATGCATTTTTCTCAAAATTGATCATGTATAATATCATATTACAAACATTTAAGCATACTCAAATCATCTAATGAACTTGTGCATGCAAAAAATTCAACTAGTGGAAGTACCTCACATTCGGCCAAGGAAACATTTTGGGGAAAAATCATCCAATGCATTTTTCTCAAAATTGATCATGTATTATATCATATATCATACATATAATCCTGCTTAAGTCATCAAATAAACTTGTGCATGAAAAATTCCAAACCAATGGAAGCACCTCCACATTCGGCCAAGACAACCACTTTGGGGAAAAATCATCCAATGCATTTTTCTTAAAATTGATCATGTAATATATCATATAACATACATATAAGCATACTTTAGCATCCAATTTCACAAGAACATGCTTCAATCAATTTTCCCCAAATTAACCCTAATGTATTTCATGCTTAAACATGGCTCCATGATACCATGTGTTGGTTTCTATAATTAGTCCCAAAGAAAGATTAAGCCATAGAAATACAAATACATACTGCAAGCTAGAAACATGGCGGAATCATACTTACTAAGCTTTGTGACGAAAATGGTGAAGACAATCCTTGAGTCTTCAAGGTGGAAGTTTCGGCCAAGATGAAGAGGAAGAGAAGCTCCAAGTCTTCAAGTGTTCCAAGCTCCAAGTTGTTTCCCTATCACCTCTTTTGATCCTTCAATGTGCTAGCAAAAATGGAGAAATGAAAATGATTTTTCTGCCTTTGGTTTGAAGCTCACGGCGTGAGCAAAGGAGAGGAAGAGGGAGTGTTAGACTTTGTAATTTTGGTTCTCTTTCTTTTGTTACCAAAACCATGAGAGACCAAATGAAAAGCAATGATAAGATATCAAATACCAAAATGAATTTTTAATTAAAAAACCCTTCAAAACCGTGAAAGGTTTTCCCTCCAAAGGAAAATTCATCATATGCCATCATTATCTCACATTGAGAATAGAGACAATGTATCATCCCATAAAGGTGACTAGATACATCCATCATCTATTCGTGTCAAGTAATGAGATATCGCGATGTGATTTGCGGATTCCACCCGTTTCAAAATACGAATGTGTCCGCAAACACTTTCGGGCCCAATTCGCTAATTCCGAATTAACAAATTTCCGTCGCGACGAGAATTAAATAATTACGCCTAGCGGAATTATTATTCAGATCGCTAACGAATTAATTCTAAATTAATTCGTTTGCCCGAATTAAAATCCGATTTTAATTCTGCGTCGAAATCTAATCTCGTTTAATAATATATCGAATATATTATTTTATCGATTAATTCCAAATTAATCGATCTCTCTCTCTCTCCTAATAAGGCATTTTATCCAAGATAAAGTTTCTCCGTAATTAATCCAAGATTAATAAAGTTCGAATCAAACATCATAGGTGAATCTTCAGGAAACGACCCAAGAGATCTCCGGATATGTTGGCAGTAAATACGGTCGTTGGATAATCCAAACACGTACGTAGCTCGTACTACGTTTTTACCGATTTACAAGACAAGGTTGGCTTCTAGCAAAGCGCCATGCCTACCCAATTCTCCAGAAATATTCTTACTGGAATATTAGATCTTATCAAGCGTAGTATACCGTAGTATCGCGTACATCAATCCAGTATCGGACGATCACATGTTAGGCCTGGGGCTGGAAATGTGTCTGCCCCGTACGAAACATATATCGGATATCAAACAACTAGTCTCTTTAAATCGGACAATCATGACCTGGTCATATTGTCCCGACGGTTGCAACCTTTTATAGAGTACTAGTTCTGTATCCTGCGTGATCATCATCTCCATATGTCTGAAGTGATACTTCCATCTTGACATCACATCCAGTACACTACGATTCTCGATAAATCCAGAAGAGGCGTACACAGAACCGGTTAAAGCCCCGAACCACCACAACCAAAGTTTACCGATTGTCGCAAGTACTAGCGATGCAAGTCTCAGGTTAAGACCATATACACCTACCCTGATGCGGCCTCCCATAGACACGCAGACATACTACCAATGGGATTCCGCGGGGTCTGTCCAGAGCGAAGCTGTTTTCCGTACCATCGGTAAAACACAACCTCCTATCGCACTTGCATAAGTATCCAATACTTAAATATATGAGAACTATGCCGTTGTGCCATCACAACTCGCACAAGTGCAATACTAGTCTATTCCGCATTATCGATGTCCGATCTCGATAATACTCCGACTAGGGATATTTAATGATTAAACCTTTTATATTGATACTGTCTCATATCATCTCAATACGGAACTAATCATATGGACTTTTGCCATTAATATATTAAAGTAAATAATTTTACAAAACGGCAAAAGGCAATTTCATTATCACATAGTTAATTTTGTACAATAATACAATATCATTTAAAAAATAGTGACGCTATGGGCCATAATGTCTAACAGCTCAGAGCGACTCATGATTAACCTTATCATGTCTAACAAAATTCGGTTACTTAGTTCGGACACACCGTCAAAATGACGTGTTCCGGGAGGAGTCCTCATTGAAAGAATATTATACTCTTTCAAATATATTAGAAACTTATTGCTTAAGTATTTTCCATTACGGTCTTACCGTGATGGTTTAATACTTTAGCCGATCTGTTTGTCTATTTCGTGTCGAAAACTGTAAAAGTTTCCGATTTGTGTTCTAAAAGAAACACATAACCATAACGCGATGCCACATCCGTAAAGGTCACAAAATATTCATATCCACCTCTAGCCTAGCTAGACATGGGCCCACTTGCTTCACTATGAACTAGGGCTAACAGGTCGGTGGCATTTACACTTTTACCAAGTAAATAATGTTTTAGGCACTTTGCCCAATAAACTAGATTCATAGACTTTATTTGAATATGATCAAATCAGTCCTAGTACACACTCTTAAAAAGTGTGGATATACGAGTCTTGTTTAATTGTGTCCCAGACAACAATGCCACAATATGTTTCTTCTGATCAAATCAGTTTGAGCTATTTGTTTGTCATTTTATACGTTTGAGATTTATTTATATTCAAAATATAAATGATGTTATTCACATCTAATGCGTTTATCTCAATATCATCTTTATATAATAAAACACTTTAGTGTTCTAGAATATAAAGGTCCATCCGCAACGAATTGAACACTAATATAAAGATAATGTTTCTAGTCAAACTAGTTACATTATAACAGTTTCCAAATTTAGGCACACACCCAGAGGGTAGTTCCTAAAATCAGGTTTCTACGATTAAAATAGCGACTGTCGTCCTGTTTCCGATTTGCAGATAAATCTCAATTGAAGTCAGTATCCTGCTCAAAGCAGATTCTGAACATCAATGTATATTTATGTACCATACTAAGTATTTAAAATTCAATTTTAATACTAGTAGTGAACATAATTTTGACAAACATATTTGAAGTTAGAGCCTTGCCCTATCTTCAATTCCTTCATGTCTGCTTTGTTCAAACGCCAGTCACGCTTCCGCGATCCCGTTTGCCACATTTAGGCAGACATTTTGGGATATTTCCTTTATCTTCCCAGAAGATTTTAATGATTTTGCCTTTGCCCTTTTCAACATTCTAGAAGCCATTGGCCTTCTGGAATATCGAAGTAAGGTGCGCCATGCGCTACTTGCCATTTTACAAACTTTGACTTTGTCTCATTGAGAATAGTCATTAACTCTCCAAGAGTTATGTATTGCAATTTAGTACTTCTAAAATCTAAGTATAGATTTATGAAGATCCTTCAATTTCTTTATCATACTTTAAGGATCTAATGCTTAGTTCTGATTAAGAAATTAAGAAGTCTACTGCGACAAGCTTAATGGATTAAGCACTAAAGTTATCATTACATAAATCTTCCAAAGATTATGCTCGACTATTTGCTTAACTCCGGGCTTAGGCCTAATATGTTATTTTATCAAATAAAGTAACTTATTAGTTTCCAGGACCATCCTGAAATTTTATTCCCAATTTGAAAAATTAAACCATTTAAATACATTTTCCTTAGGATTATGTTTTAAATGTCAATCTTTCTATTTATATCTTGATTTTAATAGTCCAACTATTTAATCAACGATTTCGGTACAATTTATTATAATGATTACTATAGTCCAACTATTTAATCAACTATAATTAATTAAATCAAATATATTGATTACTATAATCCAATTATATAACCAACTATAAATGAATTATTTGAATACAGTCCAACTGTTAAATAAAACAACGTTTAAATATTAGTCCAACTAAAATTTAATATATGTGACGAATGATATTTGTTTGAGCGCATATGGAAAGTAATTAAACGAGTATTGCAAATTCAATTCTTGCCTCCCACTATTTTTCGGCGAGCCTCTACCCTCTGTCGAGTACTCGGGAAACCGTTTTTCCTAGTGGGCTAGGATCCCGTTAAATATCACACAATCTTGACTTTGGCCAACAAATTGTATGATAATTAACTAGGTAGATCTCTAAGATCGATTGGATCCAATCCAATTCCTAGATCCAGTAGGGGGACATCCAACTCCGAAACATATATCTTATATATGCCAATATATCCAATATATTGCCTAACCTTTTTCCTCTGAATCAACTAAGCCTTGGCTTTGACACAACAAACTTAGTGATCCCAGTTAAGTGCGACCCATTGACCATGGAAAGCTTCGTAATCAATGTCGATGGACAAGAAGTGGTTTTAAATTTGGCGAACAAACCATAACTTGGACAAGACACCAATATGGAACAAAGCTCTCGTGATGCAAACACATCCTTGACGGACAAAGGGCTTGACTTTGGCCAACAAGCCAATGCCAGTCTTGGATCTTGAGTAAGAATCATTCAATGGAAGGAAAAACGCGTAATATTTATGAGGGTTTTTAGCGTGCAAATTGGCAACCAATTTATTATCTTTGTTAAGGTCTCATCATCATACACCCTTAAACATGCATTCTAAACATATAATAAAGCGCGTATAAAAAAATAATAATGATATGCGGATGGATACTTTACACAATGATCCTAGATCAAATCTCTCCATTTCTCTCTCTCCAGCTAGCACACGTATTACTTCTTCCCGTTACACTACACTTCTAAAGAAACCTCATTTACATTGAGAGGAATAGGTGAGAAGAGAATACAAAGAATAAGGAGGTAATAAGGCTGGACACGCAGGTCCAATTAATAAATTCCAAATTTATTACAATAATTTCTAAAATTGCCCCACCCATCTAATATCCATCCGATATACATTATTCATGCATCGCAACCATGTATTCACACAAGCATGTTATCAATCAATCTAATCAAATTAATTAATCTGATAATTAGTGATCATCCAATGTTCAAACAACGATTTGACTTTGCTCGAGTCAAACTCGTTTTGAGAATAAGTACCCAAAGTATGAATTCTTGAATAAAATTAAACTACAAAATTAAATCCAATTCAATTTGTATTTAATACTAATTCGCTATTTAATTCCAAATTAAATATTACACTTTATTAATAAACCATTACGACTTAAATTCCAAATTTAATCGTTACGGGTCTCAAAGCCCGATTTAACGTCCAACGTCAATTTAATTAAAGTCCAATGAGCTTTTAATTAATTCCTTTAAGGCGTGGACTTTTGGTCAACTCGGGTCGAACCCAATAACCAAAGTCCAATCCGGGAGTTACCCCATAAGCCCAGAAATCAATTTAGGCCCATTAGGCCCAATTAAAGTTTAAAGGTCCATTAGTCGCATTTGGGCTTTATGGAAGCGGTTTTGGGCCCAATTGGATCCAAACAATTTTGCCTAAAATCAACTTAGTACAACCAAGCCAAATAAGCCCAATAACAACTTTCAAGCCCAATTTAACAAAATAGGCCCAAATAATTAAATTACCAAATTCCAAATTCCTAATTTAATTACCTAAAGTGTATAACATAATTAATTACCCAATTATCATTTCCAAAAACCAATTAGCTAATTAATCATGCTCATCAATAACAAAACATGTCCAACACATTTTATCAAAAAATCAAACCAATCATGCTTATATTGTCTCGGCATTTGGGGATATTTATATTCGATTCAGTTTCAATCCAATTAATCCACAATCGACATAAATCAACATACCCATCATGATTCCAACTCATCCAATGAATAAAAAATCAAAAATTCCAAGACAGTTAGGGCTTCCTTCCTCTCGGCCAAGCTAAGATTATTGGGGAAAATGTTCCAAACATTTTTCAACAAATTGATCCAATCATCTTCATTAAAACATATTTAAGCATCCTAATTTATCCAATTTCATTAAAACATGCTCAAATACATTTACCCAAATTTTAAAAGCCCTAAATCATATTTCATGCTTTTACTCGCTTCTGATACCATTGTTGGAGTTTCTAAGGTCCCAAGATCGATTATCAAGCAAGAAATAAACATGCGAATACATCACGGAGTTGCGGAATACTCACATCGATCGGTTGAGCCAGCGCGAGGCAACAAACTCTTCCTCCTTCTTTCTGCATTCGACAGTGAGCTGCACAAGCAGTCCCCATTCAGCTTCAATCTTCAAGATCAAGCTCCAAGCTTCGTCGAATGATTCCAAGCTCATGGGTGGACTTCCCTATCACCTTTGCATGACTTCGTAGTGTGCTAGCACTCCCGATTTGCCACAAAATCACGACTTTTAGCTTCCCTCATGCTCGGTTGCCCAGCAAAAATAACCAGAAAATGCCCAAATGGGCGAGAGAGATGAAAAAATTTTGGAGAGAGAGATGTTAGACATTATGTCCCATAGCGTCACTGTTTGTAAATGATATTGTATTATTGTACAAAATTAACTATGTGATAATGAAATTGCCTTTTGCCGTTTTGTAATATTATTTACTTTGATATATAATGGCGAAAGTCCATATGATTAATACCGGATTGAGATGATATGAGACAGTATCAATCCATAAAGGTTTAATCATTAAATATCCCTAGTCGGAGTATTATCGAGATCGGACATCGATAATGCGGAATAGACTAGTATTGCGCTTGTGCACGTTGTGAGGGCACAACGGCATAGTTCTCATATATTTAAGTATTGGATACTTATGCAAGTGCGATAGGAGGTTGTGTTTTACCGATGGTACGGAAAACAGCTTCGCTCTGGATAGACCCCGCGGAATCCCATTGGTAGTATGTCTGCGTGTCTATGGGAGGCCGCATCAGGGTAGGTGTATATGGTCTTAACCTGAGACTTACATCGCTAGTACTTGCGACAATCGGTAAACTTTGGTTTTGGTGGTTGGGGACCTTAACCTTTCTGTGTACACCTCTTCTGGGTTTATCGAGAATCGTAGTGTACTGGATGTGATGTCGAGATGGAAGTATCACTTCAGACATATGGAGGTGATGATCACGCAGGACACAGAACTAGTACTCTATAAAAGGTTGCAACCGTCGGGACAATATGACCAGGTCAGGATTGTCCGATTTAAAGAGACTAGTTGCTTGATGTCCGATATATGTTTCGTACGGGGCAGACACATTTCCAGCCCCAGGCCTAACATGTGATCGTCCGATACTGGATCGATGTACGCAATACTACGGTATACTACGCTTGATATAGATCTAATATTCCAGTAAGAATATTTCTGGAGAATTGGGTAGGCATGGCGCTTTGCTAGAAGCCAACCTTGTCTTGTGAATCGGTAAGAACGCAGTACGAGGTACGTACGTGTTCGGATTATCCGACGACCGATTTACTGCCAACATATCCGGATTCCGATCTCTTGGGTCGCTTCCTGAAGATTCACCTATGATATTTGATTCGGACTTAATTAATCTTGGATTAATTGCGGAGAAACTTTATCTTGGATAAAGTGCCTTATTTAGAGAGAGAACGATTAATTCAGAATTAATCGATAAAATTATTATATTCGATATAATAATCGAAATTCGATTTCGACGCGAAATTAAAATTAGATTTTAATTCGGGCAAACGAGTTAATTTAGAATTAATTCGTTAGCGACGTAAATAATAATTTCGCTAGGCGCAATTATTTATTTAAATTCGATTTAATTAGCGTCGCGACGTAAGTTCGGTATTTCGGAAATATCGAACCCGAACGCGTGAGTGCACGTGGCCCACTTTCATTTGGAAACGTGTGGGGCCCACATGACACATGTCATTATATGCATTATTTAATTGGTAATACATTGCATGGTGATAGTGTATAATACACTCAATGGTTTTGCATGGAGTTTGAGTGTTTGACACTCTAAGCCATTGCATGATTTGTGTCATAATTTATTATTAATTTAATAAATATTATGGCATAAATATAAATTGATTTTTGTAACAAAAAATAAGACAACTCTCCTCTCTCTCTCACAATGCCGTGACTTCCATTAGGGCAAAGAAGATTTGATTTTCTTTTCTCCATTTGCTAGCACATTGAAGGATCAAAGGAGGTGATAGGGAAACCATCAAAGAGCTTGGAATACACAAAGTTTGGAGCTTCTACTCTTCTTCCTCCCTTGGCCGAAACTTGAAGCTTGGAGATTCAAAGATTTTTCTTCATCACTTCTCATCACAATAGCTTTGTAAGTATGATTCCGCCATACTTCATCTTTTAATATATATATTCAATGTTGTATTTCATATGCTTAAACTTTCCTTGGGACATATAATAGAAACCAACAATGGTATCATTGAGCTAGGTTTAAGCATGAAATACATTAGGAATAATTTGGGGAAAATTGATTGAAGCATGTTCTTGTGGAATTGGATGCTATAGTATGCTTATATGTATGTTACTTGACATATTACATGATCAATTTTAACAAAAATGCATTGGATGATTTTTTCCCAAAAATGTTGTCTTGGCCGAATGTGGAGGTGCTTCCAATGGATTGGAATTTTTCATGCATAAGTTTATTGGATAACTTTAGCATGATTAAATGTATGATATTTGATATAATACATGGTTAATTTTGAGAAAAATGCATTGGATGATTTTTCCCCAAAATTGATGTCTTGGCCGAATATGAGGCACTTCCATTAAGTTGATTCTATGCATGCACAAGTTCATTGGATGATTTAAGTGTGCTTAAATGTTTGTTATATGTAGTGATACATGATCAATTTTGAGAAAATTGTATTGGATATTTTTTCCCAAAATTGGTGTCTTGGCCGAATGTATAGGTCATTTGATGATTTGGAATTTTTCATGCATAAGTTTATTGGATAACTTTAGCATGATTAAATGTATGACATTTGATGTGATACATGTTCAATTTTGAAAAAATACATTGGATGATTTTTTCCCTAAAATTGATGCTTGACCGAAAATTTAGGCCTTTTCACTATTGTTGAATTTTTGCTTTTAAGTTCATTAGATGACTTAAAATCTATATGTATGTTGGATGTGTGATTCAATTGGATTGAAAAACAAATCGAACCGCAAAAAATCTCTCTTGGCCGAATACAACATGACATGTTAAAGGACTTGTTTTTGTTCAAATAAATGTTAGACATGTGTTTTGAACAATTGATGAATAATGAATTAAATTGGTATTTTTTGAAATATTTGATTTAATGAATTAATCATGCAATTACACTTTAATCAATTGAATTTTAAAATTTGGAATATTAAAATTTAATAAATGGGCTTTTATGTTTAATTGGGCCTTATGGGCTTGAAATTGATTTTATGGCACTTAAGGGTGATTCCTTGTTTGGGCTTGGTAATTGGATTTGACCCACATTGACCGAAGCCCAAGCCTTTATAAATCAATTGAAAGCCCATCGGACTTTAATTAAACCAACATAGGATGTTAGTTGGGCTTGGAGACCCAATTCGATAAGATTTAGAATCTAATCTTTAAAAGCACATTAAAAGTGTAAATATTTAATTTGGAATTAAATAAATAAAATTAATATTGAATACGGCTTAAATTGGATTTAACGAGTAGTTCGATATAATTCTTGAATTCGTACCTTGTGTACTTATTCTCAAACGAGTTGGACTCGCACAAAATCAAACCGTTGATTGAACATTGGATGATCATTTAAATAAAGACTAATTAATTGGATTAGATTGGTTGTAAAAGGCATGTCTTGTTTGAATATATATGTATGTGATGAATGAATAGTGTATATCGGATGGATATTAGAAGGGAAAGGGTAATTTTAGAAATTATTGTAAATTTGGAATTTATAATTGGACCTGCGTGTCCAGCCTTATCTCTTTATCTCTTTGTATTCTCTTCTCACCTAATTCCCCTCAATGTAAATGAGGTTTCTCTTATTGTATTATGTAATTGGGTAAGAGTAGAATAGTGCTAGCGGGGAGAGGAAAGGGAGTGATTTGTTCTAGGAACAAGTTGTTTATATATCCATCCGCATATCACTATTAATTTACTTTACGCGCTTTATGATGTTTTAGAAGCATGCTTAAGGGTGTATGATGATGAGACCTAACAAAGATAAATAATTGGTTGCCAATTACGCGAAAAATCCCTCAATTTATATTAAGCAAATATCCTTCCATTGAATGATTCTTGTTCAAGATCCGAAGTTGGCATTGGTTTGTTTTTGACCAAAGTCAAGACCTTTGTCAATCAAGGATGTACTTGAATCATGAGAGTTTTGTTGCATATCGGTGTCTTGTCCAAATCGTGATTTTTATTGGCCAAAGTCAAGATCACTTTTTGTCCAATGACATTGATTACGAAACTTTCCTCGTCAATGGGTCCCGCTTAACTGGAATCACTAGGTTTGTTTTTGGCCAAAGCCAAGGCCTAGATGATTCGGAGGATAGGGTTAGGAAAATGTAATGGATACATTGACATTATACATATGTTTTGGACTTGGATGTCCACCTAACCGGATCTAGGAATTGGATGAGATCCAATTGATCATAGAGATCTACCTAAGTTAAATAGCATACAGCTTTTATTGGCCAAAGTCAAGGTTGTGTGTTATTTAACGGGATCCTAGCCCACTAGGAAATAGGATTTCCCGAGCTCTCAACAGAGGGTTAGAGACTTGATAAAAATAGTGGGAGGCTAGTATTGAATTTGCAATTTCATTCAGATACTTTGCCTTACACGTTCTTCAAAATTATTTCGTCTATTTATTATTAGTTGGACTAATACATTGTTATTTTTTTTTGTAACAGTTTGACTGTACCCATTTTATCGTTAACTAGATAGTTGGACTATCGTAGTTGAGATGGCTAGCAAGGTAAATGTCCGAGACATCATCATGGGTGACAATGTCTTTAAGGGGACAAACTTCGCTGATTGGGAAATGAACCTAAGGATAGTCCTTGGGGCTGAGAGGATGCTGTATACCATACAAACACCTCTCCCGCCTAAGCCCACTGATCCACTTGAGCTTGAGTTATGGAAAACTCACAGCAGTGATTGTGACACAGCTCAGGCTATTATGTTAGCTTCTATGACTCAACACTTTCGTCGCCAGAATAGGGACTTGGATCCTTATAATATGATGGCTAGACTTCGAGATCTCCACCGCTCCAACAAGCGGATGGAAAGGTATGAGTTGGTGAAGAAACTCTTCCGCGCCCGAATGACTGAAGGCGCATCAGTTGAGGCCCGGGGCTCAAATGATCGCCGATATTGATGAGTTGGCCAATATGGGAATAGTCTTGGAGGCTGAGCTGACTATAGATATGATCTTGCAGTCACTTCCTGATACTTGGAAACAAATCATAATCAACTACAAGTTGATGGATACAGATGACACTCTTGGAGAGCTGTTATCCGTCTTGAAGGAGTCTGAAAAAGAACTCCTAAAAGGGGGCAAGCGCGAGGCGCACTATACATCGACCTCTCAGGGGCCAAAGGCTGGGCTTAAGGCAACTGGAGGGGTGAGGAAGAGGAAACATAAGAAGAAGGGTAAAGGCAAGTCGACAAAGACTTCTGGAAGCCAAGGAACAAATCTCAAGATGTCTGCCTCAACTGCGGCAAGAGGGGTCACTGGAAACGTGACTGCCGAATGGGCAAAGGGCAGAGGGAGGATATCAAGGCTGGCAAGGCTATCGCCTCTGGTATGTTTGTTATTGAGATAAATATGAACTTCTAGTTTTAAAAATTGGATTTTTGATTCTGGTTGTGGTGCTCATATTTGTACTGATGTGCAGGATCTGCAGGATAGCAGGGTGCTGGCATCGGGGGAGATGGATCTACGGGTCGGAAACGGAACACCAGTTGCTGTTTTGGCCGTAGGGACTTTTGTTTTAGAACTGCCCTCAGGGCATGTACTTAAACTTTTGAACTGTTATTTTGTACCTAGTTTAACTAGGAATATTATATCTGTATCCTTGTTAACCCAGCAGGGTTACACTTTTGTATTTAGAAAACTGGGTGTTATTTATATAAAAATGATGCAGAAATTTGCACAGCTGTTGCAAATAACGGTCTTTATATTTTGAATATAAATGAATCTCCTAAAATGACAAACAAAAGGCTCAAAAGGAGTAATCTAAAAGATGAAGCTTATATGTGGCATTGTCGTCTAGGACACATCAACAAGACTCGCATATCCACACTTTCGAAGAGTGGGTACTTGGACGAATTTGATCCCAATTCATATGACGTCTGCGAATCTTGCCTTTTAGGCAAAATGCCTAAATCACCTTTTAGCGGTAAAGGTGAACGTGCCACAGAATTGTTGGCTCTCGTTCATACTGACGTATGCGGGCCCATGTCTAGCCAGGCTAGAGGTGGATTTCACTACTTCGTAACCTTCACAGATGATGCATCTCGTTACGGTTATGTGTATCTTATGAGACACAAGTCGGAAACTTTTGAGAAATTCAAAGAGTTTCGACACGAAGTGGAGAAACAAACAGGGAAGAGTATTAAGACATTACGGTCAGACCGTGGTGGCGAATACTTAAGTTATGAGTTTCAAGATTACTTGAAAGAATATGGTATTCTTTCACAGTGGACTCCTCCTGGAACACCGCAATTAAACGGTGTGTCCGAACGGAGAAACCGCACCTTGTTAGACATGGTGAGGTCAATGATGAGTCGCACTGAGCTACCAATATCCTTCTGGGGATACGCATTAAACAGTGCTATACTTATTTTAAATAAGGTACCGTCAAAGTCTGTTGAACAGACTCCATATGAATATGGACAGGAAGGAAACCAGGTTTCTCTTTCCTGAAGATTTGGGGATGCTGGGCATATGTTAAACGTTTGGAAGGTACCAAACTTGAACCCAAATCTGATAAATGCCTTTTCGTAGGATATCCTAGGGAAACCAAAGGATATTACTTCTATCACCCACAAGAGAACAAAGTATTTGTTGCTCTACAAGCATTTTTCCTTGAAGAGGATTTTATAAATGCAGTGGTAAGTGGGAGGAAAGTAGAACTCGATGAAGATCGTAGTGATACTGTTCCTGGCAATGAATCAACGACGGAACAAGAACAGACCGTCCGGGATGAGTCTGTACCACAAACTTCACATGCACAAGGACCGCGTAGGTCGGTGAAGTCAGAACAGTACCTGAGCGTAACCTGTATGATATGGGTTCCTGATCTCACCTCATGTAGATATTAATCTTATTGAGGATATTGAGCCGGCTACGTATGAGGAAGCGATACAAAATATCGATTCCGATTTATGGCAAGAAGCCATGAAGTCCGAGATGGATTCCATGTACGCCAACCAAGTTTGGACACTGGTTGATGCACCAGAAGGCGTAAAGCCTATTGGATGCAGATGGATCTTCAAGAAGAAGACCGACATGGATGGCAACGTACAAACGTACAAAGCTAGGCTTGTAGCGAAGGGGTATCGTCAACAATATGGTATTGATTATGACGAAACCTTCTCACCCGTTGCCATGATTAAATCCATTCGGATAATGCTTGCAATAGCTGCATATTTCGATTACGAGATATGGCAGATGGACGTTAAAACCGCTTTCCTTAACGGAAACCTTTTGGAGGATGTTTATATGCAACAGCCTGACGGTTTTATCGTACCTAGACTTGCAAACAAGGTTTGTAAGTTAAATCGATCCATTTATGGATTGAAGCAAGCATCACGGTCATGGAATCAGCGTTTTGATGAGATCATAAAAGAATATGATTTCGTGCAAAACGCAGATGACCCTTGTGTATACAAGAAGGTTAGTGGGAGAGCACTTACTTTTATTGTCCTTTATGTCGACGACGTATTGCTTATAGGCAATGACATTCCCATGCTAACGTCGGTGAAAGCTTGGCTTTCATTAAAATTCTCCATGAAAGATCTGGGAGAAGCAGCCTTTATTCTTGGAATAAAGATCTACCGGGATAGATCTAGAAAGCTGCTTGGACTCTCCCAGAGTACATACATTGATAAAGTGTTGAAGCGATTCAACATGGAACAATCCAAGAGGGGATTGGTTCCGATGGTACGTGGTACCTCTCTGTCTAAGGACATGTGTCCTAAGACTCAGGAAGAGAGAGACAACATGAGTCGGATACCGTTCGCCTCGGCAGTCGGATCGATCATGTATGCCATGATATGTACACGACCTGATGTCTCATATGCTTTGAGCATGTGCAGTCGCTATCAGGCCGATCCAGGTGAAGGTCACTGGATAGCAGTTAAGAATATCCTTAAGTATCTTAAACGAACTAAGGATGCTTTCTTAATTTATGGAGATGGAGAACTTGCGGTATCTGGGTATACCGATGCAAGTTTCCAAACCGACAAGGATGACTACAAGTCGCAATCCGGGTACATTTTTTGTTTGAATAACGGAGCAGTGAGCTGGAAATCTTCCAAGCAAGATACTGTTGCCGATTCAACAACAGAAGCGGAGTACATCGCTGCATCTGAAGCAGCAAAGGAGGCAGTTTGGATCCGAAAGTTCCTAATCGGATTAGGAGTAGTTCCGTTAGCAGCTGAGCCCGTTCCATTGTATTGTGACAATAACGGGGCTATAGCACAGGCTAAGGAACCAAGGTCTCATCAACGGTCCAAGCATGTTCTTCGACGTTACCATCTGATTCGGGAGATTATACATCGTGGCGATGTAAAGGTCGAGAAGGTCACATCAGATGACAACATTGCAGATCCGCTGACGAAGGCTGTTCTTCAGCAAGTTTTTGAACGACACATACATAGTTCGGGTATTAGATGCTTGAGTGACTGGCTATAGGCCAAGTGGGAGATTGTTAGACATTATGTCCCATAGCGTCACTGTTTGTAAATGATATTGTATTATTGTACAAAATTAACTATGTGATAATGAAATTGCCTTTTGCCGTTTTGTAATATTATTTACTTTGATATATAAATGGCGAAAGTCCATATGATTAATACCGGATTGAGATGATATGAGACAGTATCAATCCATAAAGGTTTAATCATTAAATATCCCTAGTCGGAGTATTATCGAGATCGGACATCGATAATGCGGAATAGACTAGTATTGCGCTTGTGCACGTTGTGAGGGCACAACGGCATAGTTCTCATATATTAAGTATTGGATACTTATGCAAGTGCGATAGGAGGTTGTGTTTTACCGATGGTACGGAAAACAGCTTCGCTCTGGATAGACCCCGCGGAATCCCATTGGTAGTATGTCTGCGTGTCTATGGGAGGCCGCATCAGGGTAGGTGTATATGGTCTTAACCTGAGACTTACATCGCTAGTACTTGCGACAATCGGTAAACTTTGGTTTTGGTGGTTGGGGACCTTAACCGGTTCTGTGTACACCTCTTCTGGGTTTATCGAGAATCGTAGTGTACTGGATGTGATGTCAGATGGAAGTATCACTTCAGACATATGGAGGTGATGATCACGCAGGACACAGAACTAGTACTCTATAAAAGGTTGCAACCGTCGGGACAATATGACCAGGTCAGGATTGTCCGATTTAAAGAGACTAGTTGCTTGATGTCCGATATATGTTTCGTACGGGGCAGACACATTTCCAGCCCCAGGCCTAACATGTGATCGTCCGATACTGGATCGATGTACGCAATACTACGGTATACTACGCTTGATATAGATCTAATATTCCAGTAAGAATATTTCTGGAGAATTGGGTAGGCATGGCGCTTTGCTAGAAGCCAACCTTGTCTTGTGAATCGGTAAGAACGCAGTACGAGGTACGTACGTGTTCGGATTATCCGACGACCGTATTTACTGCCAACATATCCGGAGATCTCTTGGGTCGCTTCCTGAAGATTCACCTATGATATTTGATTCGGACTTATTAATCTTGGATTAATTGCGGAGAAACTTTATCTTGGATAAAGTGCCTTATTTAGAGAGAGAACGATTAATTCAGAATTAATCGATAAAATTATTATATTCGATATAATAATCGAAATTCGATTTCGACGCGAAATTAAAATTAGATTTTAATTCGGGCAAACGAGTTAATTTAGAATTAATTCGTTAGCGACGTAAATAATAATTTCGCTAGGCGCAATTATTTATTTAAATTCGATTTAATTAGCGTCGCGACGTAAGTTCGGTATTTCGGAAATATCGAACCCGAACGCGTGAGTGCACGTGGGCCCACTTTCATTTGGAAACGTGTGGGGCCCACATGACACATGTCATTATATGCATTATTTAATTGTAATACATTGCATGGTGATAGTGTATAATACACTCAATGGTTTTGCATGGAGTTTGAGTGTTTGACACTCTAAGCCATTGCATGATTTGTGTCATAAGTTTATTATTAATTTAATAAATATTATGGCATAAATATAAATTGATTTTTGTAACAAAAAATCAAGACAACTCTCCTCTCTCTCTCCACAATGCCGTGACTTCCATTAGGGCAAGAAGATTTGATTTTCTTTTCTCCATTTGCTAGCACATTGAAGGATCAAAGGAGGTGATAGGGAAACCATCAAAGAGCTTGGAATACACAAAGTTTGGAGCTTCTACCTTCTTCCTCCCTTGGCCGAAATTGAAGCTTGGAGATTCAAAGATTTTTCTTCATCACTTCTCATCACAATAGCTTTGTAAGTATGATTCCGCCATACTTCATCTTTTAATATATATTCAATGTTGTATTTCATATGCTTAAACTTTCCTTGGGACATATATAGAAACCAACAAGAGAGAGATAAATGTGGTAATTGTTTAATTGATTCCAAAATCATTAACATATACTCAACAATAAAAATAATGGTATTAGTCATTCAGCTTTCAAAGCTGTCAACAACTCCCATCAACCACTCAATCAATCAAATCAAGTGACAATTGTCACATCACTCAAAGTGACTAATGATTTGACGCTTGATGCGACTAGCGATTTGATGCTTGATTTGACTTGCGTGTCGCACTCGAATTCGAAATGCGAATGCGCTCGCAAACCTTCCCGGGCTCGGTTTGCTAATTCCAAATTAACGAATTTTCCGTTTGACGTAATTAAATAATTATTCCTAGCGAAATCACTATTCACATCGCTAACGAATTAATTCTAAATTAATTCGTTCGCCCGAATTAAACTAATTTTAATTCCACGTCGAAATCCAATTTCGTATAATATATCGAATATATTATTTTTATCGATTATTCCAAATTAATCATTTTCTCTCTCTTTAAATGATATTTTATCCCAGATAAAATATCTCCGCAAATAATCCCAGATTAATTCTCTCTCTCATCTAATTAATCCTAAATTAATAAAAGTGCGAGTCATACGTCATCGGTGAATCTTCGGAAAACGACCCATGAGATCCCTGGATATGTTGGCAGTAAATTCGGTCGCCGGACTATCCAAACACGTAAGTACCTCATACTACGTTTATACCGATTTACAAGACAAGGTTGGCTTATAGCAAAACGCCTTGCCTACCCAATTCTCCAGAAACATCCTCACAGGAATAAGGATCTATATCAGGCGTAGTATACGTAGTATTGCATATTTCGATCCAGTATCGGATGATCACATGCAAGGCCTGGGGCTGGTACAGTGTTTGCCCCGTACGAAGCATATATCGGATTACGAGCAACTAGTCTCTTTAATATCGGATAATCATGACCAAGTCATATTATCCCGATCGTTGCAACCTTTTTAGAGAACCAGTTCTGTATCCTTACGCGATCATCATCTCCATATGACTGGAGTGACACTTCTGTCTTAACATCATACCTAACACACTACGATTCTCGATATACCCAGAAGAGACGTACACAGAAACCGGTTAAAGCCCTGGATGACCAAAACCAAAGTATATTGATTGTCGCAAGTATTAGCGGTGCAAGTCTCAGGTTAAGACCAAATACACCTACCCTGATTGCAGACTCCCATAGACACATAGTCATACTACCAATGGGATTCCGCGGGGGGTCTATCCAGAGCGAAGCTGTTTCCCGTACCATCGGTAAAACACAACCTCCTATTACACTTGTATGAGTATCCTATACCCAAATATATGAGAACTATGTCGTTGTGCCCTCACAACGCGCACAAGTGTAATACTAGTCTTTTGCATATTTATCGATGTCCAATCTCGATAATACTCTGACTAGGGATATTTAATAATTTATCCTTCATGGATTGATACTGTCTCATATCATTCTCAATCCAAGAACAAATCATAATGACCTCCTATCATTTATAAATCTAGGTGATCTAATCACAAATGATAAGAGTGCAATCTCCTTTCTCATTTAGTTAATTTGTACAACAACACCATGATCTGTACAAATAGTTACGCTATGGGTCATAATTGTCCAACAATCTCCCACTTGGCCTATAGCCAGTCACTCGATTGTCTTACACCCGAACTATGTACGGTTGGCTCAAACTGCTGAGAAAATACTTTCGTCAGCGGATTTGCATGATTATCATCTGATGCGATTTATTAGATCATCACATCGCCACGATGTATGATCCGAACGAATCAGATGATTATCGAAGTATGTATCTGGATCGTTGATGAGACCATTTTTTCTTTAGCCTGTGCTGACGCCTAGCTCAGCTGCTAATAGAATTATATCTAATCTAATTAGATTTGTTATCGACCCAAATGGCTTCTATTGCCGTCTCAGCTGCAGCAATGACCTGCATTTGTTGTTTATTCGGTAACAGTATCTTGCTTGGATGATTTCCAGCTCACTGTTCCGTTATTCAAACTGTATAGTACCGTTGTTACGACTTATAGTCATTTTATCGGTTAGGAAACTTGCTACAGTGATCCCAGTCACTTCAAGTTCTCCATCTCCATAGTTTAAGACAACATTCTTAGTTCTCTAAGATACTAACAGATGTTCTTAACATCAATCAAGTGACTATCACTTGGATTGGCCTGTTTGTGAATCCATATGCTCAAAGTGTATGAGACACCAGGTCGCGTACATTTTTCAATGTACGAGTTCTCGGAGAATGTTAACAACTTAATTTATCCCAGTAGATCTTTATTCCTTGAATAAAGATTGTTTCTCCCAAGAATTCCATGAAGAATTTTCTTGAAAGCCAAGCTTTCACCGATTGTTTTATAGGAATATCATTTCCAAGAAATGATATATTATCATTATTTTATAGGACAACATTGTCAGTGTGCTCCCACTAACCTCCTTATATACACAAGAATCATTTCGTTTTGAATTAAATCATAAACTATTATAATTACATCCAAAACGATAATTCCAAGAACCAAATGTCTGCTTCAATCCAAACATGGATAGAATAACCCGCAAACCTTGTTTACTAGTTTTGGTACGACAAAACCGACAGGATGTTATAAACATCCTCCAAATGGTTTCCTTTTCAGGAAATCGATTTTCCCGTAAAGCTGTCATATTTCATAAATGAAACACGCAGGTTTAGCAAGCATTATCCAAATGCATTTACCGTAGCAACAAGAAAAAGGTTGAATCGTAATCAACACAATGTTGATAACGATACCTTTCCGCTAAAAGCCTAGCTTTGTACATTGGTATGTTGCATTCTATGTATGTCTTCCTTGAAGACTTATAAAGTACCAATAGGCATAATACCTTGCGGTACATCAACTAGTGTTCAAACATAGTTGGTTTACATGGATCCATTTCAGACATCATGGCACTTTGCCATAATATGGAGTCGATACCTTGTATCACTTCCTCATACGTAGTCAGTTGGTGTTCCTCAATAAGATTAACATCTTGAGCTATTTGTTTGTCATTTTATACGTTTGAGATTTATTTATATTCAAAATATAAAGGATGTTATTCACATCTAATGCGTTTATCTCAATATCATCTTTATATAATAAAACACTTTAGTGTTCTAGAATATAAAGGTCCATCCGTAACGGATTGAACACTGATACAAAGATAATATTTCTAGTCAAACTAGTTACATTATAACAGTTTCCAAATTTAGGCACAAACCGAGAGGGTAGTTCCTAAAATCAGGTTTCTACGATTAAAACAACGACTGTCGTCCCGTTTCCGATTCGCAGATAAATCTCAATTGAAGTCAGTATCCTGCTCAAAGTAGATTCTGAACATCAATGTATATTTATGTACCATACTAAGTATTTAAAATTCAATTTTAATACTAGTAGTGAACATAATTTTGACAAACATATTTGAAGTTAGAGCCTTGCCCTATCTTCAATTCCTTCATGTTTGCTTTTTTCAAACGGCAGTCACGCTTCCGCGATCCCGTTTGCCACATTTAGGCAGACATTTTGGGATATTTCCTTTATCTTCCCAGAAGATTATAATGATTTTGCCTTTTCCCTTTTCAACATTCTAGAAGCCATTGGCCTTCTGGAATATCGAAGTAAGGTGCGCTATTTGCCTTTTTACAAACTTTGACTTTGTCTCCTTGAGAATAGTCATTAACTCTCCAAGAGTTATGTATTGCAATTTAGTACTTCTAAAATCTAAGTATAGATTTATGAAGATCCTTCAATTTCTTTATCATACTTTAAGGATCTAATGCTTAGTTCTGATTAAGAAATTAAGAAGTCTACTGCGACAAGCTTAATGGATTAAGCACTAAAGTTATCATTACATAAATCTTCCAAAGATTATGCTCGACTATTTGCTTAACTCCGAGCTTAGGCCTAATATGTTATTTTATCAAATAAAGTAACTTATTAGTTTCCAGGACCATCCTGAAATTTTAATCCCAATTTGAAAAATTAAACCATTTAAATACATTTTCCTTAGGATTATGTTTTAAATGTCAATCTTTCTATTTATATCTTGATTTTAATAGTCCAACTATTTAATCAACGATTTCGGTACTATTTATTATAATGATTACTATAGTCCAACTATTTAATCAACTATAATTAATTAAATCAAATATATTAATTACTATAATCCAATTATATAACCAACTATAAATGAATTATTTGAATACAGTCCAACTGTTAAATAAAACAACGTTTAAATATTAGTCCAACTAACATTTAATATATATGACGAATGATATTTGTTTGAGCGCGTATGGCAAGTAATTAAACTAGTATTGCAAATTCAATTCTTGCCTCCCACTATTTTTCGGCGAGCCTCTAACCCTCTGTCGAGTACTCGGGAAACCGTGTTTCCTAGTGGGCTAGGATCCCGTTAAATATCACACAATCTTGACTTTGGCCAACAAATTGTATGATAATTAACTAGGTAGATCTCTAAGATCGATTAGATCCAATCCAATTCCTAGATCCAATAGGGGGATATCCAAGTCCGAAACATATATCTTATATATGCCAATATATCCAATATATCGCCTAACCTTTTTCCTCTGAATCAACTAAGCCTTGGCTTTGGCACAACAAACTTAGTGATCCCAGTTAAGCGCGACCAATTGACCATGGAAAGCTTCGTAATCAATGTCGATAGACAAGAGGTGGTCTTGACTTTGGCCAACAAACCACAACTTGGACAAGACACCAATATGGAACAAAGCTATCATGATTCAAACACATCCTTGATGGACAAAGGCCTGGACTTTGGCCAACAAGCCAATGCCAATCTTGGATCTTGAGTAAGAATCACTCAATGGAAGGAAAAACGCTTAATATTTGTTAGGGTTTTTAGCGTGCAAATTGGCAACCAATTTATTATCTTTGTTAAGGTCTCATCATCATACACCCTTAAACATGCATTCTAAACACATAATAAAGCGCGTATAATAAAATAATAATGATATGCGGATGGATACTTTACACAATGATCCTAGATCAAATCTCTCAATTTCTCTCTCTCCAGCTAGCACACTTATTACTTCTACCCGTTACACTACACTTCTAAAGAAACCTCATTTACATTGAGGGGAATAGGTGAGAAGAGAATACAAAGAATAAGGAGGTAATAAGGCTGGACACGCAGGTCCAATTAATAAATTCCAAATTTATTACAACAATTTCTAAAATTGCCCCACCCATCTAATATCCATCCGATATATATTATTCATCCATCGCAACCATGTATTCACACAAGCATGTTATCAATCAATCTAATCAAATTAATTAATCCGATAATTAGTGATCATCCAATGTTCAAACAACGATTTGATTTTGCTCAAGTCAAACTCGTTTTGAGAATAAGTACTCAAAATACGAATTCTTGAATTAAATTAAACTACAAAATTATATCCAATTCAATTTGTATTTAATACTAATTCTCTATTTAATTCCAAATTAAATACTACACTTTATTAATAAACCTTTACGACTTAAATTCCAAATTTAATCGTTACGGGTCTCAAAGACCGATTTAACGTCCAACGTCAATTTAATTAAAGTCCAATGGGCTTTTAATTAATTCCTTTAAGACGTGGACTTTTGGTCAACTCGGGTCGAACCCAATAACCAAAGTCCAATCCGGGAGTTACCCCATAAGCCCAGAAATCAATTTAGGCCCATTCGGCCCAATTAAAATTTAAAGGTCCATTAGTCGCATTTGGGCTTTATGGAAGCGGTTTTGGGCCCAATTGGATCCAACCAATTTTGCCTAAACCCAACTTAGTACAACCAAGCCAAATAAGCTCAATAACAACTTTCAAGCCCAATTTAACAAAATAGGCGCAAATAATTAAATTACCAAATTCCAAATTCTCAATTTAATTACTTAAAGTGTATAACATAATTAATTACCCAATTAAAATTTCCAAAACACCAATTAGCCTAATTAATCATGCTCATCAATAACAAAACATGTCCAACACATTTTATCAAAAAATCAAACCCAATCATGCTTATATTGTTCTCGGCAATTTGGGGATATTTATATCCGATTCGGTTTCAATCCAATTAAATCCACAATCGACATAAATCAACATACCCATCATGATTCCAACTCATCCAATGATAAAAAATCAAAAATTCCAAGACAGTTAGGGCTTCCTTCCTCTCGGCCAAGCTAAGATTATTGGGGAAAAATGTTCCAAACAATTTTTCAACAAATTGATCCAATCAATCTTCAATTAAAACATATTTAAGCATACTAATTCATCCAATTTCATTAAAACATGCTCAAATACAATTTACCCAAATTTTAAGCCCTAAATCATATTTCATGCTTTTACTCGCTCTGATACAATTGTTGGAGTTTCTACGGACCCAAGGATCGATTATCAAGCAAGAAATAAACATGCGAATACATCACGGAGTTGCGGAATACTCACATTGATCGGTTGAACGACGCGTGAGGCAACAAAACTTTTCTACCTCCTCTTTACTGCATTCGGCAGTGAGCTGCACAAGCAGTCCCCATTCGGCTTAAATCTTCAAGAATCCAAGCTCCAAGCTTTGTCAAATGATTCCAAGCTCATGGGTGGACTTCCCTTTCACCTTCGCATGACTTCGTAGTGTGCTAGCACTCCCGATATTGCCACAAAATCATGACTTTTAGCTTCCCTCATGCTCGGTTTTGCCCAGCAAAAACAGAACCAGAAAAATGCCCAAATGGGTGAGAGAGATGAAGAGAATTTGGAGGAGAGAGAGAGATAAATGTGTAATTGTTTTAATTGATTTCCAAAATCATTAACATATACCAAACATTAAAATAATGGTATTAGTCATTCAAGCTTTCAAAAGCTTTTCAACAACTCCCATCAACTCACACCAATCAATCAAATCAAGTGACAAGTTGTCACATCACTCAAAGTGACTAATGATTTGACGCTTGATGCGACTAGCGATTTAACACTTGATTTGACTTGCGTGCCGCACTCGAATTCGAAATGCGAATGCGCTCGCAAACAATCCCTGGCTCGGGTTCGCTAATTCCAAATTAATGAAATTTCTGTTGCGACGTAATTAAATGATTATTCCTAGCGAAATCACTATTCACATCGCTAACGAATTAATTCTAAATTAATTCGTTCGCCCGAATTAAAATCTAATTTTAATACCGCGTCGAAATCCAATTTCGTATAATATATCGAATATATTATTTTATCGATTAATTCCAAATTAATCGTTTTCTCTCTCTTTAAATGATATTTTATCCCAGATAAAATATCTCCGCAATTAATCCCATATTAATTCTCTCTCTCATCTAATTAATCCCAGATTAATAAAAGTTCGAGTCATATGTCATCGGTGAATCTTCGAGAAGTAAATTCGGTCGTCGGACTATCTGAACACGTAAGTACCTCGTACTACGTTTATACCGTTTTACAAGACAAAGTTGGCTTCTAGCAAAGCGTCATGCCTACCCAATTCTCCAGAAACATCCTTACAGGAATAAGGATCTATATCAGGGATAGTATACGTAGTATTACATATTTCGATCCAGTATCTGATGATCACATGCAAGGCCTGGGGCTGGTACAGTGTCTGCCCCGTATGAAGCATATATCGGATTACAAGCAACTAGTCTCTTTAACATCGGATAATCATGACCAAGTCATATTATCCCGACGGTTGAAACCTTTTTAGAGAACCAGTTCTGTATCCCTACGCGATCATCATCTCCATATGACTGGAGTGACACTTCCGTCTTGACATCACACCCAACACACTACGATTCTCGATATACCCAGAAGTGGCATACACAGAAACCGGTTAAAGCCCTAGACGACCAAAACCAAAGTATATTGATTGTCGCAAGTATTAGCGGTGCAAGTCTCAGGTTAAGACCAAATACACCTACCCTGATTTCGGACTTCCATAGACACATAGTCATACTACCAATGGAATTCTGAGGGGGTCTATCCAGAGCGAAGCTGTTTCCCGTACCATCGGTAAAACACAACCTCCTATTACACTTGCATGAGTATCCTATACCAAAATATATGAGAACTATGCTGTTGTGCCCTCACAACGCGCACAAGTGTAAAACTAGTCTTTTACTTATTTATCGATATCCAATCTCGATAATACTCTGACTAGGGATATTTAATGATTTATCCTCCGTGGATTGATACTGTCTCATATCATTCTCAATCCAGGAACAAATCATAAGGACCTCCTATCATTTATACATCTAGGTGATCTAATCACAAATGATAAGAGTGCAATCTCCTTTGTCACATAGTTAATTTGTACAACAACACCATGATCTGTACAAAAAGTGATGCTCTGGGTCATAATTGTCCAACATTCGGTCCAATGAAAAGTTAACACGTGGCACTCGCTTTGTATCGGTCAAATGAGAGGTCGACACGTGGCAACATGTGATTTTTCCAATATTCGGTCCAATGAGAGATTGACACATGGCACGCGCTTGCTTTGGTCCAATGAGATTTCGACACGTGGTAGACGGTGTATTTTAGCAGATCTTCTGTGTTGATGACACTTGGCAGCCGGTGCACGTTAGCAAGATCGGCGCACGTTACCAAGTTCCGGCGCACGTTAGCAAGTCCAATTTCTCAAATTCTGACACGTGTCCCTCGGCGCACGTTAGCATGTCCGGCGCACGTTAGGCGTCACGATGCTGGAAAATTACCGAATTGCCCTTTTGTCATTTTTTCTCTATTTTGACCCCAAATTGCTTCCAATGCTTTCCCAACTTTATTTATCTGCAAAATAACACAAAACACATCAAAATATTCAGAAAACTCAAGAAACTATACAAAATATTAAGTTCAATGAGTGGGAAATAGTGATAGATTTACCACTCATCACCTCAGCAGCACGATTTTGAGCCAAAAGATAAGATACATAAACGATAAAGGAATTTACAAGAAATAACAGGAAAGTTCAGAACAGACAGTAACATAAATAACATAACTTAAGAATGGTAATGTTAATGTAGATATCAGAAACGATTAGTAAAGTTATGAAACCTTAAGACTTGAAGTAGTTAATGCATTATCCAACAGAATGAGCAGAAACTCTTCTGTTAAGTAACCCTAACCCCAGTAAGTGGGTAGACGTTCAATTAGACCATAGTTGAACTTAAACAATTAACAGAAAGGTGTATTCTCAGATCTCCAAGATGAGTAGGTATTTACCCCTCAAATTAGAGTCCAATAAAGACCTAAACAAGTAAAAAAGAGTATTTGACTATATAGACAGTTCAGGAGACAGCGAGATAATTGAACCAAGAATTTTGAGAGAGTCTAGATATAAGTTATAAGGTACTAATATTCTATAAGAGTTGAAGAAGTTTGAATTCACTATAAGATTGGTCAACTCTAGAAGTGATAACCTGTCCTATCGTAGAACTAAAAGCCTTCAAGGAAGTAAAGGCTCGAGAGGGTAAGGATTCAGAGTAACCAATATACATAACAACCCTCAAAAGTAAGGTATAACACTTATAAAGAGTTCCCCCACCTTAACAGAGAGGAAAATTAGAAAATTGAGTAACACTCAAATAAAAATTATTAGTGGTGATACCATAACTTATCAAAGATGATGGAGCTCCCAGAGAGGTAATGACATAAGAAGATCAAGGAAATTAGACAAATAAGAATAACAATAGGATATATAGAATTTTTGAGACAGTATGAACCTTAAATAAGTTCTCAGTAAGAGGTAATGTGATCAATAATTAAGAATGAATCACAGGTAACAATAAAATAGGGAATTCAGATAGTTATTAGTGGTAGTACCTTAGTGTGAAAGCCTAAATACCATAAGTATAGATAAGAGAACCCTAGGATATTGAACGAGCAGCATGTACAACTGCAACATGCGTAGCTAGTAAGGCCACCATGATTGAAAAAGGTCTTCAAAACTAGCCCCACCCACCCAACCCTCGTTAGATGACAATAATATTGAAGGACCTCGATGATTGTCCCTTTGATATTGATGAGTGGTATTTTAACACTTATTCCCACTCATTTGACCTAATATTTCGTATAGTTTCTCGAGTTTTGTGAACGTTTTGATGTATTTTGTGTTACTTTGCAAATAAATAAAGTTTGGAAAGCATTGGAGGCAATTTGGGGCAAAAACGGACAAAAATGCATCAACTGGGATATTTTGGTCTTTATCACGTCGCGACGCTGAAGACTTGCGCGTCGCGACGTCTAAAATGCACCGAACAGAGCTAACGTGCGCCGGGTCCACAAATCAGAATCTGAAAAAAGTTTGACTTTGCTAAAATGCGCCGTACCACGTGTCACCATCACAGTAGATCTGCTAACATGCGCCGTGCCACGTGTCAGCATCCTACGGTGCCGACAGTCATCATCGCCACGTGTGCCACGTGTCATCCTACGTGTCTCCATGTCATCGGCCACTTCAGCAAGTCAACAAGTCAAAATTGCCACGTGTCTTGCCACATCATCATTAGCCAATCAGGAAGTGACACGTGTCGCAATTCTACGGTGCTGACAGTCTCTTTCCCACGTGTCGCCACATCGTCGCCACGTCATCGCCACATCAGCATCAATAATTGAGTATCAAATCCTTATCTGACACGTGGTGGATAAGAATCTCAGCGACCAATCAGAAGCCGCCGCGTGTCACAATAATTGAAGCCCAACCACCGCGCCACGTTTCACCTTATCAGCTTATCCAGAATCTTCAAACCAGGAACCAGAGCGTGCCACGTCGACAAAAGCTGGCGTAGCGACGCTGAGGTCCCTGGCGTCGCGACGCTGGAAGCCTACTGAGGCCTATAAATTGAGCTCGAGATTTCAGAATTGAACGCAACCACTCTCTCTCTTATATTCTATCTAAAGAGAGAGTTTCTCTCTCTACTTTCTTTTAATTTTTAGTTTTTAGTTTTGTAATTAATTTTAATTACGTTTTGTTAATATAGTAATTTAATTTATTTTACTTTTTACTTTTTTATAGTTTTTATTATTTACCATGAGGAGGTAACTCCCCCAGCTAGGGTGAAAGGTAATTCTTTTACTGTTACTATTTAGATTAATCTCCCTTAAAAATATATTCACTATTTAAAATATTGACATAAAAAGGATACCGCCAGATTGGTCGGTTGGGTAATTCATTTTAATCTGATTTAAACCTGACTAATAAAGGATACCGCCAGATTGGTCGGTTGTTAATTTAATTTTGGTTCCGCCTTTATGGCTGGTTGGACTTAATTTGACTTAATCAGGTTACCGCCTATATGGCTGGTTGGAAAAAGAATCACAAGTTTATATTTATTTTTTATGGGAGATATCTAAATTAGTAGTAGTAAAAGTAATTCCTTTTACCTTAGTATTTTATTTTATTGTAATTTACTTTTCAGTATTTACTTTACCGCATTTTTACTTTATGTCTTTTATTTTCAAGTTTTTACTAGCCCTAGTTATGTTGTTAACTAAATTAGTTATCTGGGGTTGTGATGAAATCCAATATCACCGTTTTATAAGGGTTAGATTATAGCTTGGGTAATATAAAGATTTATTTATTGAGTCTTAATCTTAATGCTTTTTCATTAACTGGCCATTAATAAAATTGATCTGGTAAATCTAAAATGAACTAGACATAGGGATTTTAGGTTTCAGCCTTAGACTAAATAGCCCACGATATTCCTTGAGGATAGATAACCCTTTAATAGATTTCCTTACAGGATAGGAATATACCTGTCGGGCGGGGGTAGCCATAATTGGAACTTAAACTTAATGAATCCAGATAATTTGGTTGACATAGACATATGGTTCAATTGGGTTAAACTGGGTATTTGTGTCTGACCATCGACAGAGGCTTACACATAATTTAGTGTTCCAGGTTAATAAATCAATATATTACCCAGCTTTAAGATAACCACTTCATCTTTAAATGATATTGGAAGAAGTCCACACCCCTAGATAGTTTTTAATATTGAATTTTCTTAAAACCTATTTTCGACAATTTTATTTACTTGTTTTTAAATTTAGAATCGTCACAATTTCAAATCAATCAATCAACTTGTTAGATATTAGTAATCATTTGACCTCATAAAATTAATAGTTTAGATATTAAGTCCTCGTGGGATCGATATTTTTATACTACTTGAACGATACGTGCGCTTGCGTTATACGTGTGGGTTTACGCCGCCGGTCAGATATTAACTGAAATAAGTAAATTGTGTTAGACAGTAATGACCCATAGCGTCACTATTTTGTAAATGATATTGTATTATTGTACAAAATTAACTATGTAGTAATGAAATTGCCTTTTACTTTTTCGTTTTGTATTTATTTACTTTGATTATAAAATGGTAAAAGTCCCTATGATTAATTCCGGATTGAGATGATATGAGACAGTATCAATCCATAAAGGTTTAATCATTAAATATCCCTAGTCGTAGTATTATCGAGATTGGACATCGATAATGCGGAATAGACTAGTACTGCACTTGTGCGTGTTGTGAGGGCACACCATCATAGTTCTCATATATTTGAGTATTGGATACTTATGCAAGTGCGGTAGGAGGTTGTGTTTTACCGATGGTACAGAAAACAGCTTCGCTCTGGATAGACCCCGCGGATCCCATTGGTAGTATGTCTGCGTGTCTATGGGAGTCCGCTTCAGGGTATGTGCATATGGTCTTAACCTGAGACTTGCATCGCTAGTACTTGCGACAATCGGTAGACTTTAGTTTTGGTCGTCCAGGGCTTTAACAGGTTCTGTGTACACCTC
>SKCR01020994.1:0-33382 GCA_019454045.1 Zanthoxylum bungeanum
ACCTCGTTTCTTCAAGTTGGTTTGACTCTGGTATTCCTCCATATGGTGAACTTGTGGATCCAGTGGTAAGAGTCTCCATGAATTTGTATATTTGATCCAGCTTAGTGTTGACTGCTGTGTTGGCTCCACTTTCATAAATTCCTGCAATTCTTTGGATCATGCTCCTTTCAGTCGGCCACAAGGAATTGTTGTTGGCCATTTCTTCGATTAGTTCCCAGGCTTGATCTTCTCCTTTTGCCATTAAACTCCTCCAGCAGCAGCATCAATTGTGGTTCTCATTATTCCAGAAAGTCCATTATAGAATGTTTGGACTTGAAGCCATTTTGGAATCTCATGGTGTGGACATTTCCGGAGTAAATCTTTGTACCTTTCCCAAGCTTCGTAGAGAGTTTCTGAGTCTTGTTGCACAAATGATGTGATGTCATTCCTCAGCTTTCCGGTTCTGGCTGGTGGAAAGTACTTTGCAAGAAATTTGGTGGCTAAAGTGTTCCATGTTGTGATGGAACCTGCTGGTAGTGAATGTAGCCAAGCTTTAGCTCTGTCCTTCAAGGAGTATGGGAAAACACGCAGTCTCATTGCTTCTTCAGCTTCTCGGTTGTAATTGAAAGTGCCGCAAACTTCCAGGAAGTTGCTGATGTGGGAATTAGGATCTTCAGTTGCATTCCCCCCGAACTGAACTGAGTGCTGAATCATCTGAATGCATGTTTTAATGTCACACGCATTTGCTGGTAAGGGAGGAAGTACAATACAGGAAATGAGTCTGTCAACCACCGGAATGGTTCTGTCTCGAATGGGAATTGGTGGTGCAACATTCAAAGGTTCAGGTTCCATATTGATTAAAGCTTCTTGGCCTTCTCGCCTTTCCCTTCTCAACTGTCTGATGGTTCTTTCAATTTCGGGTCAAGCGGTCGGAGTTCAAAGCTTCTGGTTCGTCTCATGTAGTTTCTGAGAACCTGAAACACAAGAAAACAAAAACAATAAGTAAAAAGAAATTAGATACAAGTAACGTATCTAACCCCTAAACTAATAGTAAAAGATAAATAAGTCCCCGGCAACGGCGCCAAAAACTTGACCGGCGTAAACACACACGTATAACGCAAGCGCACGTATTGTTCAAGTAGTATAAAAATATCGATCCCACGAGGACTTAATATCTAATCTATTAATTTTATGAGGTCAAATGATTACTAGTATCTAACAGGTTGTTGATTGATTTGAAATGGTGACGATTCTAAATTTAAAAACAAGTAAATAAAATTGTTCGAAAGTAGGTTTTAAGAAAATTCAATATTAAAAACTATCTAGGGTTGTGATTTCTTCCAATATCATTTTAAAGATGAAGTGGTTTATCTTAAAGTTGGGTAACATTTTGATTTATTAACCTGGAACACTAAATTATGTGTAAGCCTCTGTTGATGGTCAGACACAAATACCCGTTTAAAACCCAATTGAACCATATGTCTATGTCAACCAAATTATCTGGATTCATTAAGTTTAAAGTTCCAATTATGGCTACACCCCGCCCAACAGGTATATCCTATCCTGTAAGGAAATCTATTAAAGGGTTATCTATCCTCAAGGAAGATCGTGGGCTATTGAGTCTAAGGCTGAAATCTAAAATCCCTATGTCTAGTTCATTTTAGATCTACCAGATCAATTTTATTAATGGCCAGTTAATGAAAAAGCATTTAGTTTAAGACTCAATAAATAAATCTTTATAACCAATCTATAATCTAACCCTTATAAAATGGTGATATTGGATTTCATCACACCCCAGATAACTAATTTAGTTACAACACATAACTAGGGCTAGTAAAAACTTGAAATTAAAAGACATAAAGTAAAAATGCGGTAAAGTAAATACTGAAAAGTAAATTACAAATAATAAAATGCTAAGGCAAAAGGAATTACTTTTTCTACTACTAATTTAGATATCTCCCAAAAATAATATATAAACTCGTGATAATATTACCAACCGACCAATCTGGCGGTATCCTGATTAAGTCAAATTAAGTCCAACCAGCCATTAAGGCGGTAATATTTGTCCATAAACCAGCCATAAAGGCGGAACCAAAATTAAATTACCAACCGACCAATCTGGCGGTATCCTTGATTAGTCAGGTTTAAACCAGATTAAGATTAAATTACCAACCGACCATTATAGCGGTATCCTTTTTAAGTCAATATTTTACATAGTGAATATATTATTTTTAAGGGAGATTAATCTAAGTAGCAATAGTAAAAGAATTACCTTTCACCCTAGCTGGGGAAGTTACCTCCTCATGGTGAATAGTAAAAACTGTAAAAAGTAAAGAAAGTAAATTACTATTATTACAAAAAGTAATTAAAATTATTACAAAACTAAAAACTAAAAATAAAACGAAACTTAGAGAGAGAAGAACTCCCTATTTACATCAAAGAAATGGGAGAGAATGGTGCACTGAATTCTGAAATCTCGAGCTCATTTATAGGCCTCGGTAGGATCCAGCGTCGCGACGCCAGGTCCTCAGCGTCGCTACGCCCGATTTGTCGACGTGGCACGCTCTGGTTCGCTGGTTTGAAGATTCTGGATAAGCTGATAAGGTGACACGTGGCAGAGTGGTTGGGCTTCAATTATTGTGACACGTGGCGGCTTCTGATTGGTCGCTGAGATTCTTAGCCGCCACGTGTCAGATAAGGATAGGATATCCAATAATTGATGCTGACGTGGCGGTGACGTGGCGACGACGTGGCGACACGTGGGAAAGAGACTGTCGGTACCGTAGAATTGCAACACGTGTCACTTCCTGATTGGCTGATGATGATGTGGCACGACACGTGGCAATTTGACTTGTTGACTTGCTGACGTGGCTGATGACATGGAATGACACGTGGAACACTGCGCGAAGATGCGAAATGACTGTCGGCACCGTAGGATGCTGACACGTGGCACGGTGCATGTTAGTAGATCGGCTGTGATGGTGACACGTGGCACGGCGCATTTTAGCAAAGTCAAACTTTTCTCGTATTCTGATTTGTGGACCCGGCGCACGTTAGCACTGTTCGGCGCATTTTAGACGTCGCGACGCGCTTAAGACCAAAATATCCCTGTTGACGCATTTTTGTCCGTTTTTGCCCCAAATTGCCTCCAATGCTTTCCAAACTTTATTTATCTGCAAAATAACACAAAATACATCAAAATGTTCACAAATATCGAGAAACTATACGAAATATTAGGTCAAATGAGTGGGAAATAGTGATAGATTTACCTCTCATCAACATGGCAAAGTTGACTGGTCTTCTGCTGACATGTCGATGACGTGGCTGACACGTGGGGTGACATGTGGCGATGGCGATTGTCGGTACCATAGGATGATGACATGTGGCACGGCGCACGTTAGCAGATCGGTTGTGATGTTGACTAATGGCACGGCGCACGTTAGCAAAGTCAAACTTATCAGATTCTGACACGTGTCCCCGGTGCATGTTAGCACGGCGGTGCACGTTAGACGTCGCGACGCAGGCTGCGCGTCGCAGCGTGCCAATTAGCATTTTTCCCTTTTGTGTCCTTTTTCAATGTTTTGGCTCCAAATCACCTCCAGAATGTCCTGAAACTTTATTTATCTATAAAATAACACAAAACACATCAAAATATTCATAAAACTCAAGAAACTATACAAAATATTAGGTCAAATTAGTGGGAAATAGTGATACATTTACCACTCATCAAACGTTCCCAGCTACACACAAAACCATATCCCCAAAATACGTAGTTATTGGCCAGGAATGCTTCTTCCAACCTCACCATAGTAAATCAAAGGATATAGCCCGACATGTAGGAGTTCGTAATACACTCAGGATTAAGATCAATCCATTTATGAACATCTAGTAGATATTCATATTTATCTTGGTCCAGTCCTATATGATCACGTCATAGAAGATGCCTCCATTCCCATGTCACTACATGAACGATCCTGGATCAAGGTTTTCATATCAATATATAGAATAGACCGCAGCTATAGATAAACCACAAACAAAGTTCCCACTTCGTTTGCTCTCTATGGACTATATTAGATTACTAACTTCAGACTCAAATCCTCTTGTGTATACTACTTATACACTAAGTCTAAAGGTATAAGAGTAATCAAGGAAAAAACAAGACAATTTATAATATGCGATTTAAATCAAACAACTTTCGATAAATGAATATAGCATGTTTTATTTCAATAAATAATTCTGTTTGCAACACATGAAGCTCTAGGGCATAAATCCCAACACCTTTCACTACTTCTCATGAGAGTATAAATACTCTATTTAGAAAGTAAACATAATAATAATAAAATTTAAAATATTAGTACCTAATAAGAAAAAAAAATTAGAAACATATCTTTTTAAAATACGTGATCACAAAATGGAATTTTTAATAATTCTATAATAATTTAGAGTTTAAGCTTACAGTTAAAAATATAATTTAAAGTTAAAGCGTAAAGTAAAAAATATACAATAAAGACACCTTTTCATATAGAGTATTAATTGAAAGTATAAGTTTTCTTATAAGTATTACACTAATTGTGCGTTTACGTACTCGTAATCGGAATGAGATGGAATCAGAATGAAATGAAATTGGAATGGGAATGGTAAATCGGAATCAGAATAAGTTGTTTACTTAACTGTAGGAATCGGAATCAGAATGAAGCAGTATTACCATTGATGTGTTTACTTTATCCAATAATGAGAATGAATTGTTAAAAAGTTACAAAAATACCCTTAGTTATAATTATATATTAATTTATTATTTATTAATTATTATTAATTTTCGATATATTAAATTACTCAATGTTAAATTATTCTTTTATTAAAATATTAAATATTAGTTTATTATTAAATATTGATTAATAGTTTTATTTATTATTTATTATTTAAGTATGAATTTAATTATTAATGTATTAAATTACTAAATATTAAATTATTCTTTTATTAAATTATTATTTTATTAAAATGTTAGTGGGAAATAGTGATACATTTACCACTCATCAAACGTTCCCAGTTACACACAAAACCATATCCCCAAAATACGTAGTTATTGGCCAGGAATGCTTCTTCCAACCTCACCATAGTAAATCAAAGGATATAGCCCGACATGTAGGAGTTCGTAATACACTCAGGATTAAGATCAATCCATTTATGAACATCTAGTAGATATTCATATTTATCTTGGTCCAGTCCTATATGATCACGTCATAGAAGATGCCTCCATTCCCATGTCACTACATGAACGATCCTGGATCAAGGTTTTCATATCAATATATAGAATAGACCGCAGCTATAGATAAACCACAACAAAGTTCCCACTTCGTTTGCTCTCTATGGACTATATTAGATTACTAACTTCAGACTCAAATCCTCTTGTGTATACTACTTATACACTAAGTCTAAAGGTATAAGAGTAATCAAGGAAAAAACAAGACAATTTATAATATGCGATTTAAATCAAACAACTTTCGATAAATGAATATAGCATGTTTTATTTCAATAAATAATTCTGTTTGCAACACATGAAGCTCTAGGGCATAAATCCCAACACCTTTCACTACTTCTCATGAGAGTATAAATACTCTATTTAGAAAGTAAACATAATAATAATAAAATTTAAAATATTAGTACCTAATAAGAAAAAAAAATTAGAAACATATCTTTTTAAAATACGTGATCACAAAATGGAATTTTTAATAATTCTATAATAATTTAGAGTTTAAGCTTACAGTTAAAAATATAATTTAAAGTTAAAGAGTAAAGTAAAAAATATACAATAAAGACACCTTTTCATATAGAGTATTAATTGAAAGTATAAGTTTTCTTATAAGTATTACACTAATTGTGCGTTTACGTACTCGTAATCGGAATGAGATGGAATCAGAATGAAATGAAATTGGAATGGGAATGGTAAATCGGAATCAGAATAAGTTGTTTACTTAACTGTAGGAATCGGAATCAGAATGAAGCAGTATTACCATTGATGTGTTTACTTTATCCAATAATGAGAATGAATTGTTAAAAAGTTACAAAAATACCCTTAGTTATAATTATATATTAATTTATTATTTTATTAATTATTATTAATTTTCGATATATTAAATTACTCAATGTTAAATTATTCTTTTATTAAAATATTAAATATTAGTTTATTATTAATATTGATTAATAGTTTTATTTATTATTTATTATTTAAGTATGAATTTATTATTAATGTATTAAATTACTAAATATTAAATTATTCTTTTATTAATTATTATTTTATTAAAATGTTAAATATTATTTTATTATTATTTTATTTATTATTTATAAATTAATTATTAATTAAGTAATACTTTATTAATTAATTATTAATGTATTAAATTACTAATATTAATATATTCTTTTATTAACTTTATATTTTATTAAAATAATAAATATTATTTTTTTATTAATTATTGATTAATTATTAATTATTAATATATTTTATTTATTATTTATAAATTATATTAATTAAATATCTTAGGGATAATATTGTAATTTCTCATCAATAATGGGAATGAGAATCTCATTCCCATGGGGGTGGTGGGAATGAGATTCACATTCCTCATTCCCAAATTTAAGGGCCTCACTTCCATTCTCATTCCTATTTTTATTCAATTTTATGAAGTAAACAACCTTATTAGAAATGATTCACATTCCTTCATTCTCATTCCCTTAAGTAAACACACCATAAGAGTATAAGTTAGCTTATAAATTCACCAAACTCTATATCAAACGGTACAAAAAAATTAAGGAAATGGAACACCTTCAGGTCCTGGGTTCAAATCCAGAGAGTGTGTTTCTTGTAAGAACCTGGGACAGTCGGGGGTTTTACCTATTTCACTTAAGCCCGAAATGGGTGGTTTGGCTGCGGGATTTACAACGATTCCAAAAACAAAATTGTACCTAATAACGATTATATTATAATAATTCTCGTAATTTTTAGTATGGAAAAAAATAATGAAATATAATTAGTTTAATCATAAAGGAAGAGAGAATTTGTTTATATTTAGGTGGGTGATATTTATTAAAAGTAATTATACAAACAATTTTGTAAAATTAAAAAAGTTGATTTGTTGGCAAGTGTGGATAGGTAAAAAATCAAAATTTTGTTGGAACTAAAACCAATGTGATTGTTAAATTCAAGAAAAATGGCAATCCATTTAGCAAAAAGAGTAGCAATCATGTGGTGGCAAAAGCAAAATACCAAGCTTTAAATTTGACTCAAGGGTGTCTTCCATGAAAAGCATCCAATTTATGGTGTGTGGGTTCTTTTTTGAGTCATTTTGTTCAATTATGTACACCTTTAAGTATCATTTTTCCCTTTGATAAAATTTCTTTATTGATGATTTACAATCATCACTAATCGTATGTTTTACAGTTAATACGGAATTGATGCATAATACAATGCTACTTAATCCAATTGATAATATCTTATTATTATTTCCCTAAGGTTTTATGTAATTATGTAATACTCCGGTAATTCCGACGATTATTACTTTATAGGAGACATAATACATGATATAAATCATGTGTAAGTATGTATGTGCACATGAAATTAGTTTTTGGACATTCGACAAATTCCTTGTAATTCCGATACGAAATATATTTTCGATACCACTCCGAACAGCCCTTAATATTTAGGCCATAACAATTTCATACGATCTCTGAGTTTTATATGAATATTATATTTTCGGAAATCTAAGACCAAGACCTACAACTTCTGCTTGGATATTTTTCCAAATTCGAATCAAAAATAGGTCAAAAATCATGATTTCCGTGGCTACTTCAGTAACATTCGGGAATAAACTAGAATTGAGTGATGTGGTAATTTTAGACCATTCATTTGCAAACAAAAATCATCCCTATGCACTATAAATAGCAAACATTATTCATCATCTTCTCTTCTCCTTAGGGCACAAATTTGGTTCCCAAAATAACCTCAAATTTCTTCATTTTCTCATGCCAAAAGTGAAGAAATATTGATGATTTCAAGATTTCTTTCATGCAAGTAAGCTTCTTTTCTTCTTTTTTATTATAATCTTGAGTATAAAGCATGATCATTTTTCCCTAAATTCGAACTAGAAGAACCCTAAAAATTTATTTTTATATTTTAGCTTCAATAGTGTTGCTAGCATACATATTTAAGCAATTCATAATAGTATGAGCATGGATTGAGCTTCTTTTTGTATATGCCCATTTTTTCCCCAAGGGTAGCGGGGTGGCCGAAACTGTTATGATCTTAAGGGGGAGTATTTTTTTTGCTTTGATGAAAATTAATGTTGAAGTATACTTGAAATGATGTTTGATATGAGTTTGTTTTGGTTTAAGTTGAAAATCTAAAATTACATATTAAATTAGGAAATTAAGCATATTTTATAGGTTATAAAGAGTGTTTATAATACTGAAAATTCTATTGGGGGTCATTGGATTTGAATAATTAAATGAGAAGGTGAAATAAGAAAGTTAAATAACGGTATTGGGTTATGATACTTTCTGGACAAGCTGTAAAGATTTGCTTATAAGTCACGTTTGTGATGTCCGATTGATGAAGCATAAATTTATAGATAAACTAGATACATAAGGTAGTAACATATCTAAAATTTAGAATTTTCGGAGTTATGATGAGACCGAACCGAATTGTTGAAGTCGGGCTATCTGGTGCCCTTGTGCCCAGTTTTTTCCAATTGCACAGCCCCTGAACTTCAGTCCATAACTTGAGTTTCTGACATCAAAATTGAGAACCTTAAAAACCGACAAAAATTAGATACATTAAGCATCATCCCAATATAATTTCAGCCTTAAATTCAACCCCGATTAAGTGAACTGAATTTTCAAAATCCGTATTAGAGCACTAAAATTTTCTAGAAAGAGGGCAGGATATGGAGTTTTGCGAAGTAGCTTGTGCGATCCTCGAACGAGCGTAGTAAAAATTGTTAGACCACCCTAAAATGTTAGTAACTTAAAGAGGATGAATTATCATGAATATCGAATAAATTTTATTAAGCAATGATATAATTCGTAACTTTGGTACTAACGAATTTTGCTAATTCTAGATTATCAACAGGAGATGCGGTTCTGCCACCGTCGCAAAACGTCACCAGCAAGTTATGAATCAGTGAGTGAATGTTTTCTTTTCAAAGTTGTATTAACTTATATGTTTTTGAATTGAGATTTACATTTTAAGCACATAGGGTGTTAGCCAAGTTTATTTTCAATACCATTGTAAATGAGAAATGTTTTAAAAATTGATGAATTTAAAAGCATGATTTTTTGATTTTTGGAGGCATGGGGGAAAAATCCACCTCATATGTGACTTATGGAATTGACAGTTATAAACATGTGCACATGTAGAGCAAGACTATGGGGACGGCGATACGTAACGCCCATAGATCCTAGATTTCAGGGCTGGGGGGACGGCGAGATATTCAGGGTCATGATGATAGCATGGATCAACACACCTAGCTCTGGTTCAGTGGCTTAGGGGACGGCGAGACGTAACGCCCTCATGCGTAAGATTTTCTACAGATTTTCAGATATTTCAGATGAGATTTTCATAAATGAATGTTTTATGAAAGAACAGTTTTATGAAGAGTTTTAAAACGAATTCAGTTTTATAGAAGATCTCAAAGTTTTACAGAAATAAAGGTTTCCATAAAGTTTCACAGAAAGATGTCGATTTTCAGATAAGAAAGAGTTTTCAGAAAAGTTTATTTTCTTGAGATGATTTCGAATTCAGAAAAATGAATTTTTCATAAGTATTTCAGTTTCCCTTTTAAATTGTCCACTCAATAAGTCGTTCAAACGATCTAACCCCCTACTCCCAATATTTTTATTTGGCAGGTTTACCCAAAGGACGAGCTCGAGAGGATGGATACTGATGGCAGACACTATGGTGTTTGAGTCCACCAGGTCAAGTCAAAGACACAGTTCAGTCAAATTCTAAGTATAGTCATGTCAGACATTTGTAAAGTAAATATTGTGTGTGTAATAGTTAAAGTGTTTGTGTCAGAATAACAAATTGTAACAGTATTGTATACACAGTTAAGAGTATTAAAGTGTAGGAAACGCTTTCCTCGCGCAGCGGAAGCGTCTTAGGCACACGGATCGAACTTGAAAAAAAATTTTTGCTTTCCCTTTCCTTGGCCGAATGCAACCAGTGAGTATACTGAAATTTTTCTTCTATTTCGGACAGATTTCAGCCCCGGAATACCCCCGAAACAGTCCCTGAACTGTAGTGAAATAACGAACTGTTTTGGTCCCATTACACAACGGAACAGCACACAAATCAGCCCCTAATATGCGTGAACTGCAAGGATGTGTTAGGTCTGATTTATCACTCAAAATACAGCAACAATACAGTCCTAAAAGGTTCCCTAGGTGTTTTCCAAAATCCCGAATTAAAACGAAAACAAACTGAGCCCCAAATCAATCACGCAAGGTGCGGCAATGAGGTAATACCAAACCTCACTGCCGTGACCTATGAAAATAGAGGAAGAAGATGATTTGTTCGTCACCACAAACTCTTCCGTGCTATGACTCGTAACCAACGGAAAGTAGTGTGGGTTACACTCACAAAACAAATCCATAAACGATTTAGAGATTTAATCATACACTTAGTATATTTTTCTTATTTCGTTCTTCAATGGAGTTTCTCAACTTTTGAGAGAATGGAGAAGAAGAAGAAGAAGATGGCTAGGGTTGCAAGAGTTAGAGCAAAAAGAAAATCAAATTTTCTTTATATACTTAGGTCAATTTGTTTCCAAAACAAAACAAACCAATCCCCTCCCCATATGGTGAAAATCGGCCAAGGCTAGGAATTAGTTCAAATTTTGTAACATCAAATTTTAATTTCCATTATTAAAAAGATGTTATAAATTTGAATAAGCAATTAACCATATTGAAAGTCATAACTTCCAATAATAATGCTAAGGAATATTTTGTTTCCAAAATAAATTAATTCTCTTCCTATTCAAGCCTTGTATTTTCGGCCATTACAAGATATAGTAGTTAATTTTTCATTTAATTTTGTAACAACTCATTTACTTACCTTTAAGCAAATATATGTTACAAATATGAATAGTAAATATCCATTTAAATGAATTAACCACCAAAGTAATACCAAGGTTTCCAAAATCCATAAATATGAAATTCCAACTTTAGCCTTCATTTAAATTATATCATAAATAATTTAATTATTAATAGTAAATAATTATCATATAATCATTTATTATACAAATCATACATTAACTTTAAATATAGTTCCAAGTGTCACATAATTAATATTATTAATCATATTAATAATATTTATTCTTTTGTAAGTATATAATTGGACTATCCAATTATACTAAATCCGCTATAGTATATTGAGCTAGCACGGGGACCAAATGGACCTACGGTTCCGAGCTCCAATAATCTCGAAATATTATTAAGCTCTTAATTAAATTTCGAATTATTAACTTCGGGTTATTCCACTAAAAACCTGAAGTTGCACTCTCGTTGACGCAGATGATATATTAAGGCGAACCAAGTCGGTGTCCATCGATTTAGTCATTACATACGAATTGACCTTTCACGAGTATCTCGTAATTAGAGTCGGGTCATAATATTTATTATACCCCTCTAATTATTTTTACCTTAAGTACCATTGATTCTTTAATGAACGATTTATTCATAACTATTATGAATTTTAATCTTTCTATTCGTAATAGAAAGACTTGAGCGCTCAAATCGTTCAAGCACCGAATCAACCCTTAAGAAAGATACTCTTCTACTTCTTGCAAGAAGGAGTGAACTCCATGTCTATGTAAAACGTTCCCAGCTACACAACAGACCATGCCCCAAAGTACGTAGCTATTGGTCGGGACTGCTACACCCACCTCACCTTTGTAAATCAAAGACATAGCCTGCCATGCAGAGTTCGTAGTACACTCAGGATTAAGATCAATCTATATGACCATCTAGTAGATCGAAATGACTTTCTTAGTTTAACGGATATTATAAGAATGTCATTTCCATCTGGGTCCAGTCCTATATGATCGCATCATACAAGGTGCCTCCATTCTCATGTCTCTACATGGACGATCCGGATCAGGATTGCCATACAAATATAGAATGGACCGCAGCTATAGATAAACCACAAACAAAGTACCCGCTTTGTTTGCTCTCTATGACTATTTAAGATTACTAACTTCAGACTTAAATCCTCTTGTGTATGACACTCATACACTAAGTCTGAAGGCACATAAGTAATCTAGGGTATTTAAGATGATATATAATATGCGAAAATTAAACAAACAATTTGATAAATGAATAATGCATCGTTTTATTTCAAAACATATAAAACTGTTTACATCACATGTAGCTCTAGGGCATACATTCCAACAATCTCCCACTTGCACTAGAGTAAATGGGACATGTCACGTAATCCTAGACCATCTAGGTGACCTTCAAAAACTTTAGCTGGCAAGGTCTTTGTAAACAGATCAGCCAGGTTCTCTGCGGATGCAATCTTTGTGATAGTAACATCTCCTCTCTGCACAATCTCCCTGATGAGATGATATTTCCTCTCTATATTTCTTTCCCTCTTGTGGCTTCTTGGTTCTTTGGAGTTTCCACCGCCCACACTATTATCGCAATAAAGTGTGAGTGGTCTATCCATATCTGGAACAACTTCCAGATCTCCCAAGAATTTACGGAGCCAGAATGCTTCCTAGCTACTTCACAAGCTGTTATATATTCAGCCTCCATGGTGGAGTCAGCAATACAAGATTTCTTTATACTCCACCATATTATGGCCCCACCATATAGGGTGAACATTGATCCAGATGTAGATTTCCTAGAATCGACATCTGTCTGAAAATCAGAGTCTGTATATCCCCTTAGGATCATATCCTCACTGGAATACACAAGAATATAATATATCGTTCTCTTAAGATACTTGAGAATATGTTTCACAGCCACCCAGTGATCCAATCTTGGGTTTGACTGAAACCTACTGACTACTCCCACTACAAAATAGATGTCCGGTCTCGTGCATAACATAGCATACATGAGACTACCAACTGCTGAGGCGTATGGGATATGTATCATTTCCTCAACATCTTTAGGTGTCTTAGGAGACTGTTCCTTTGACAAATGAATTCCATGCCGATAAGGCAGATTGCCTTTCTTGGAATTCTCTATCCCAAATCGCACAAAGATCTTGTCGATATAGGATGCCTGAGACATAGCTAACAGTCATTTCTTGCGATCCCGAAGTATCTGAATCCCAATAATATAACTGGCCTCTCCCAAATCTTTCATTTGAAATTGATTAGCTAGCCAGGTTTTCATGTCTGATAATATCTTTACATCATTCCCAATGAGTAAAATATCATCGACGTATAAAACAAGAAAAACCACCTTCCGTCAATGACGTGCTTGTATACATAAGGCTCATCAACATTCTACTCAAAGTCATAAGACTTGATCGTGGTATCAAATCTAATATTCCAAGATCGAGATGCATGTTTGAGTCCATAAATGGACCTTTACAGCTTGCAAACTTTTTGCTCTTGACCTTGGGCGATAACCCCTCTGGTTGTATCATATAGATACTCTCATCAAGATTGCCATTCAAGAATGCAGTCTTGACATCCATTTGCCAAATTTCATAGTCAAAATATGCGGCAATGGATAGAAGAGTGCGGATGGATTTAAGCATGGCTACTGGCAAGAAAATTTCCTCATAGTCAACTCCCTCTTTCTGGGTATAACCATTGGCCACTAGTCTAGCCTTGAAGGTCTGTACCTTCCCATCCGATCCCCTCTTCCTCTTGTAGATCCACTTGCGACCTATGGGTTTCACCCCATCAGGTTGGTCTACAAGTTCTCAGACTGGGTTGGAGTACATGGACTCCATCTCTAGGTTCATGGATTAAGCCATTCCTCTTTGTCAGAATCATTCATTGCACTACGATAGGTCAATGGATCATCTACGCCATCGCTGGATGCGACGACTTGTGCCTCTCCAACCCCAAGGTAGCGATCAGGTTGTCGTACAACCCTCACAATACGTCTAGGCGGTAGATCATTCTGAAGAGCTTGTATCTGACTCTCAGATGTCGAAGGCGCTATGTATTTGTCAACTTTCATTGACGATGGCGTGCTGGTCTAACCAACAAGTAACTCCTCGAGTAACACTTTACTTCGAGGCTTGAACTCCCTCATATAGTCCTCCTCTAGAAATGTAGCATTTGTCGATACAAATACTTTGTTATCATCAGGACTGTAGAAGAATCCACCCATAGCCTCCTTAGGATAGCCTACAAATAGGCACACCTGAGAACGTGGCTCCAACTTTGTGGTCTTATTCTTCAGCACATGTGCTGGACACCCCAATATACGGAAATGTCTTAAACTAGTTTTACGATCATTCCACAACTCTAAGGGAGTCTTAGGAACAGACTTAGATGGAACTACATTAAGGATATGCATTGCATTTGCAGTGCATATCCCCAGAACGAACTAGGTAGTGAGCTATAACTAAACATAAATCTTATCATGTCTAGTAGGGTCCGATTTCTCCTCTCTGCAACACCATTTTTCTGTGGTGTTCCAGGCACTGTGAGCTGGGATACTATCCCATGCTCAACTAAGAATTCCTTGAAGTCTCTATCGAGGTATTCCCCTCCACGATCCGATCATAGAGCTTTGATTATCTTTCCTAATTGGTTCTCACCTCAGCACAGCACGATATCTTTGAACTTTTCAAAGGTATCTGATTTGTGATGCATTAGGTAGACATACCCATATCTTGAATAATCGTCAATGAATGTGACGAAGTATTCATAACCACCTCGGCTCTTACATTCATCGGTCCGCAAACGTCCGAATGTATTAGCTCAAGTTGTTGACTAGCTCTTATACCTTTTCCAGTAAAAGGTCTCTTGGTCATTTTTCCTTCTAAACAGGATTCACAAACTGGTAAAGTCCCGAGCTTTAACTGGTTTAAGGCTCCGTTCTTTATCAATCTATTTATCTGGTCAAGGTTGATATGACCGAGTCTAAGATGCCATAGATATGTGTCATCGTGAGAAATCTTTGGCAGTTTAGTTTTAGGTTTCTCAACCTTAAACATTTCAGCATTGAGCAGTGACCTATGTGTTAATGGTCTTAACACATACAAGTTATTTTCTAAGTTTCCTATGCATATAGTTAATCCATTTCTACCAATAATAACCAAGTTACTATTAAAAGAAACTGAATAAACATCATCCAAAAGTTTAGAAACATAAATTAAATTCATGCGAAAACCATGAATGAATAACACACTGTTCAAATTTAAATAACTATTATTCATGAAATTTAAACTAGAAAATCCCACTGCTCTTGCTGAAACGGCATCACATGTCCCGACCCTCATGGTGTAGTCACCTTCAGAAAGGTCCCTCCATGAATCAAGTAGCTGCAAAGAAGAACAAACATGGTTAGTGGCTCCAGAATCAACAATCCAAACGGATTTATATCCTCCACTAATAGAGATTCAATAACTAGTAAATCATATTTACCTGTTTCCTTTTTCTCCTCCAGCTCAGCAAGGTATTTAGGACAATTCCTTTTCCAATGCCCATTCTTGTTACAATGGAAACATTTTCCTTTGGGCTTGGTATCCTTGGAGCCTTTCTTGTTTTTCTTCTTCTTCATGGGCTTTCACTTAGCCTTCTCAGTGCTTTTCTTCTTTATCTTTGCAGATTTAGAAGACTCGGCAACATTTGCCTCTGCACCGGACTTACGAGGATCCACAAGCATGGACTCGTAATGGGTGAGCTCATTAAGCAGTTGGGTCAAAGTAAAAGTCAACTTGTTCATAACATAGTTGCTTTTAAACTGCAAGAAACTCTTCGGAAGAGGTTCCATGATCATGGTCATCTGGCTACGCTCGTCAATACGAGCTCCATGGGTTTCAGCAGTGTTGAGATAGGTCATCATCCTCAAGACGTGCTCTCGGACTGATGTCCCATCCTTCATCATAGCAGTCATCGCTGAGACCATGGCCTCATGGAGTTGACGCTCCGAAGGCTGCCCAAACATGCCCTGCAATGACTCCATCATCTGAGATGTTAGAGCCATAGGTTCATGCTTTGCAGCAAGAACCTCAGACATCTCTGCTAGCAAGTAGCAGCGGGCTTTCTCATTTGCTGCGACCCATTTCTAGTAGGTATCGCGCACAGCTTGGCCAGCATTTCTGGCCAGCTCGGGAGGACTCTCCTCCGTTAGGATAAATTTTAGGTCTTCACAGACCATGATAGCGTTCATGTTACTTTTCCACTTAACATAGTTTTATCCCGTTAGTTTGTCGTTTGAGAATATGGAAATAATTGGAGAAACCATGGCTGAAAAATAAAATAAACATGCATTTAACATTCATTCATCGCATATTAAAATCATCAAATAATTTTAGCATAAAATTAAACGTGATGCATGAACCACGAATAATGAATTAGAAACTTAAGAGAATTACTATGCCACAGAAATCTGTCATCCCACAAGTAAGTGCCGCCGTAGGGTAGGTCAAGTACTTGCATGATAGATCGAGACAGTCTCAGTCAATTTAATATATACGGGAACAACTCTTATTCCTATATTAACCAACTACTGTTTCATTCGATCAAGGAATTTTATTAACAGTTAATTATTCATTTGTGAGTGTAACCCGTCGTTTCGGGATTCTTGGACTTATTGAGTGAAGTGCCGCCGTATGGTAGGTCAGTTCACAAGATACATCTAGAATCTCTATCCTATCGGAACCCAAACCTGATATTGACTCAAAATGGACACCATCCGTAGGGGGATGAAAACAAAGCCGTCTCGAGATGCCTTTTGAATCTCACGTTTTTGGACTAACAACGGAGATCGCGGGATATACTGTCGTATATCCTTCTCCCACTCACTATTTTAAAATTAAGGTTTCTATCTATAAAATATCTAATATTTTATTTTAACTAGTGTGGATAAATTTATGGCGGCTAAATCATAATTTTTATTTACACTAGTTTGACATAAGTGACCTAACCAATTTTAACTCTTAAAATTGTATCACAAATTCCATTAGTCTCTACTAATAGTTTTACTCAATTAAACTAATTTTATTAGAGTGGTATTAGTGAGCTATTATATTTTAACTCTTAAAAGCTAGAACACTAATAAGTTTAAAATTTATGGAATTCTAAAAGGTCAAAATTTTAATTAAATATTTTAATAAATCTTAATGCGTTATAAAATCCAATGGTACGTGGAATTGTATCCCGAGTGCAGACCATATTACCGTCCATTCGGATTCAGCTATGGAATTTATATCCGGGTTTCCATCCTATATACCAATTGAATTTATTATGCACCAATTAAGCCCAATATATTAGAATTCAAATTTTAAACCATAAATCCAATTAATCTAATTAATTGATTTCTATGCATATCATATTTTAATTTAAACATTTTAAATAACATAAAATCATATTTTTATGTGTACAATGATAATGCATCTATGACATGTTATGGCATGTAAAATTCAAGAGTGGGTATTCTAAGCTATATGACATGCTATTCAAACAATTCGAAATAAACATACATATAACATAAAAAAATATTTTGCATTGACCAGGCTCTTATTTTTCCTATACTAATCTAATTAGTACATAAGATTCACCAAGGCATTCCTTGGTCTTCAAATCCCGCTTCAAAGTGGTGTTGGCTCCTTTTGCGACTTCGGTGCTCCAAATTACAAAATTGAAATTTTACATTGAAAAATAAAATTACAACAAATGTAAACAATGGCCTTATGGCCTTACATCCCAAAAAAAAACCAACTACAAAAATAAGAGCCGGAAAAATTTACGACCAATGCAAAATCCATTCATCACATGAAATAACAAAAACATTCATCATATGAATATCACAATGTGCCCACTCATCTAAACATGCATATAATATTTAACTCATATAAATATATTAAAAACAGAAACTTTAAAAAAAGAAAAGGATTAAGAACACTTTTCAACCTCGCTCTTGATGCCAATTGTAGGAAACGCTTTCCTCGCGCAGCGGAAGCGTCTTTGGCACACGGATCGAACTTGAAAATTTTTTATGCTTTCCATTTCCTTTGGCCGAATGCAACCAGTGACTATACTGAAATTTTGCTTCTATTTCGGACAAGATTTCAGCCCCGAAATACCCCCAAAACAGTCCCCGAACAGCCCCCGAACTGCAGTGAAATAACGGACTATTTTGGTCTCGTTACACAACGGAAGTGCACACAAATCAGCCCCTAATATGCGTGAACTGCAAGGATGTGTTAGGTCTGATTTATCACTCAAAATAAAGCCACAATACAGTCCTAAAAGGTTCCCTATGTGTTTTCCAAAATCCTGAATTAAAACGAAAACAAACCGAGCCCCAAATCAATCAAGCAAGGTGCGGCAATGAGGTAATACCAAACCTCACTGTCGTGACCTATGAAAATAGAGGAAGAATATGATTTGTTCGTCACCACAAAGTCTTTCGTGCTATGACTCGTAACCAACGGAAAGTAGTGTGGGCTACACTCACAAAACAAATCCCTAAACGATTTAGAGATTTAATCACACACTTAGTATATTTTTCTTATTTCGTTCTTCAATGGAGTTTCTCAACTTTTGAGAGAATGAAAAAGAAGAAGAAGAAGGTGGCTAGGGTTGCAAGAGTTAGAGCAAAAAGAAAATCAATTTTCTTTATATACTTAGGTCAATTTGTTTCCAAAACAAAACAACCAATCCCCTCCCCATATGGTGAAAATCGGCCAAGGCTAGGAATTAGTTCAAATTTTGTAACATCAAATTTTAATTACCATTATTAAAAAGATGTTATATAATTTGAATAAGCAATTACCATATTGAAAGTCATAACTTCCAATAATAATGCTAAGGAATATTTTTTTTTCCAAAATAAACTAATTCTCTTCCTATTCAAGCCTTGTATTTTCGGCCATTACAAGATATAGTAGTTAATTTTTCATTTAATTTTGTAACAACTCATTTACTTACCTTTAAGCAAATAATGTTACAAATGAATAGTAAATATCCATTTAAATGAATTAACCACCAAAGTAATACCAAGGGTTTCCAAAACCCATAAATATGAAATTCCAACTTTAGCCTTCATTTAAATTATATCATATATAATTTAATTATTAATAGTAAATAATTATCATATAATCATTTATTATACAAATCATACATTAAATTTTAACATATAGTTCCAAGTGTCACATAATTAATATTATTAATCATATTAATAATATTTATTCTTTTGTAAGTATATAATTGGACTATCCAATTATACTAAATCCGCTATAGTATATTGAGCTAGCAAGGGGGCCAAATGGACCTACGGTTCCGAGCTCCAATAATCTCGAAATATTAATTAAGCTCTTAATTAAATATTCTGAATTATTAACTTTGGGTTATTCCACTAAAAACCCGAAGTTGCACTCTCACTGCCGCAGATGATATATTAAGCCGAACCAAGTCGGTGTCCATCGATTTAGTCATTACATACGAATTGACCCTTCACGAGTATCTCGTAATTAGAGTCGGGTCATAATGTCCGTTATACCCCTCTAATTATTTTTACCTTAAGTACCATTGATTCTCTAATGAACGATTTATTCATAACTATTATTAATTTTAATCTTTCTATTCGTAATAGAAAGACTTGAGCGCTCAAATCGTTCAAGCACCGAATCAACCCTTAAGGAAGATACTCATCTACTTCTCGCAAGAATGAGTGAAATCCATGTCTATGTAAAACGTTCCCACCTACACAACAGACCATGCCCCCAAAGTACGTAGCTATTGGTCGGGACTGGTACACCAACCTCACTTTTGTAAATCAAAGGACATAGCCTGCCATGCAGGAGTTCGTAGTACACTTAGGATTAAGATCAATCTATATAAGACCATCTAGTAGATCGAAATGACTTTCTTAGTTTAACAGATATTATAAGAATGTCATTTCCATCTGGGTCCAGTCCTATATGATCGCATCATACAAGGTGCCTCCATTCTCATGTCTCTACATGGACGATCCGGATAAGGATTGCCATACAAATATAGAATGGACCGCAGCTATAGATAAACCACAAACAAAATACCCGTGTTGTTTGCTCTCTATGGACTATTTAAGATTACTAACTTCAGACTTAAATTCTCTTGTGTATGACACTCATACACTAAGTCTGAAGGCACATAAGTAATCTAGGGTATTTAAGATGATATATAATATACGAAAATTAAACAAACAATTTGATAAATGAATAATGCATCGTTTTATTTCAAAACATATAAAACTGTTTACATCACATATAGCTCTAGGGCATACATTCCAACATAAAGTGCATTCTATATTGTTGAGTTGGGCAATGGTCCATATGTATGAGTTTGTATTTGGGATGAGATTAGTAGTGTTGATTATAGGCAGAAGTCAGAGGCTCAGGGGGATAGGTCAGCCTATTCCCTGCCGGTAACATCTCTGAAAGTGAGATGTTACAAAGATGGTATCAAAGCATGGTCTAGGGAATTAGTGACTGCAGTGGGTAGAGTGTTATATGTAGTATGCCTGAGGTACTAGTATGCGAGGCATTACCTCTCCAGTATCTATTCCTCGAGTACGTCCTCAAGTTATATAGACAGGTTAGTAATAATTCCCAAGCTATTCGAATATTCTTCCTTATGAAAGCAACCATACTATTTGTCCAAGTTGAGAATCTTTCTGTAGTTATCCTTGCTTATTATCAGAAGTTCAAGACAGATTATAAGAATAGATAGTAAGGTTCTGAGAATATTCACTTAAGGGAGTGGGAATAGAAAGCTATAAGAAAAGTAAGGAATAAAGTACAGATATTTAAAACAACCAGAGCCAATAAGAGGTATAGATACATAATGAGATAATAAAGAAAATACCTTAACTTATAGTAGTAAGAAGAATAGAATATGATAAGCCCGAGCAAGTATAAAAATGTCAAATAGACCTATGTAAAGATCTTTGTCTTTTCGTAAGATTCCTTTCCTCCTCGAAAATTCTTTCAAGCAAATCCAATAGCCTTTGAGCACCTCGTATTAATAGCAAATTCCCCGAATAATGAAGAATAGTCATAAAGATAAAAGAAGCAAGAAATCTGATTTGGTTGTGGAAGTTCCAATAGACATGAGATACCAAAAAGAACATATAGATTCTATAGACACATAAATCTAGATTCCAACCGTTTAGTGATACCAGTCAAGAAAAATATCCTCACGGAGTCTATCTCATACCTATCTTACATGAGTAATAGACTCTACTAGGATAAAGATTACTAGAACGAGAATGTCGATACCCGTTGAGATGTGAAATTCTTACCCCATCCTTAACTAGCACAAATAAAAATAACTGTAAGGAAGCCCAACGATGGTATATCCTAAGACAGAGACAGAAAACATTGAGAGTTAGATCATCGACAAAAGGTCCAAGGAAGTTTCTGAAGTAAGAAAAGAGAAAACCCAGCAGGACTCAAGAATCCATGTGAATCAGCACGAGGCTTGCAGTACTAGTAAAAGTATACGGTATAGACCAAACATAATAGAAACCTATGCGGACATAAGAATAGATCAATAACACTCAGGAGTTAGCAAAACATACCAATACGAACAATAAGATTAAATGGCATAGTTGTAGCCTATTGCAAGAGCAGAGAGCGGAGATCTGGAAAATAGCCAATAAGAATACACCACCACTAACCTTGACAGCAAGGCTTAAAGTTAAGAGATAAGATATGGAAATAATAAAGAAAGATATGGGAAGTAACAAGGAGGATCAGTATATACAGTAACATATATAACGTAGCTTAAAGACGATAATGTAATAGAAACCTCAGGATAATTGATAAAAGTTGTGGGACCATAAGATTTAGAGAAGTCGATGCAGATTCCAATAGAACGAATGATAATTTTTCTTCCCAGTAGCCCCTAACCTAGCAAGTATATAGACATATAACCAAGCCATCAATCAGCTTAGACAAATAACAGTAATGGGTATTTTCTCATAACTCTATGGAGAGCATGTATTCACCCCCTAACTTAATGCCCTATAAGGATTTGAAAAGTAAAGAAGAGCATCTGACAGGATAGATAAGTCATGAAACAACAAGATAGCTGAACTAAGAAGTTCAACAGAATCTAGATAAGAATCATAAAGATTGTAATATTTTATAAGAGATGAAGTAGTTTGAATCCACAGTAAGCCAAGCTAAAATTAAAAAGGTGATAACCGATCCATTGTGAAACACATGGCCTCAATTAGGTAAAAGCTCAAAAGAGTGAAGGAATCAGAGAGGGCAATCCTCATAAATAGGTTTTATGATTTATAAAGAGCCCTCATCATACTATAATGGAAGAACTAGTAAGAGAGTAACACCCGAACTAAAATTATTAGTAGTGATACCCTAACTCGTCGAAGATGATGCAGAGCTTCCAAGGAAGTAATGACTTAATAGGGTTAAGAAACTTAGATAAAGAGAAAATCTAAGTAACAGAGCAAAACCTCATAAGGAGGAATAATAATGAAAGTATGGTATGATTTTTGAGAGAGCGTGAGCCTTAAAGAGATTGCTAGTAAAGGACAGTATAACCAATAGTCAGAAATAAATCAGAAGTAAAGTTGGAGGAGGTAATCCAGATAGTTCCTAGAAACAGTACCTTAGGGTGGGAGTCCAACATCAGATATGTAAGTAAGGGAATCCTAGGATTATAAACGAACATCATGTACAACTGCAACACACATGGCTAGTGAGACCACCACAATCGAAAAAGATTTCAGGACCAACCCTCACCCTCCCAACCCTCGTTAGACAACAACAATAATGATGAACCACGATATTCGTCTCGATGATACTCCCAGAAACAAGTAAATTTGAGGTGTAGTATAGTAACCTATAAGGTAGAGTAAAAGACATTGAAAAGATAATATCTTTCGAATAATAAGACCGAGACATAAAACACGGAAGCTTCAGTCATAGATTAATAGCAACAGAAAAGGGGGAAAAAACTCTAAGTAAGGACTTAAAGAAGAAGCATTAGATAAGTAAGGACAAGAATGCATGAGTAACAACATTAGATATGACTATGGACGGATAACAATAAACTATTCCATTTAGAAATTGAAGAAGAATGACATTAACAGGATATATTATGGAATATATAACAGCGAGCCTTAGGCGCTAACATGAGACCGAAGTCCTATTAGATATAGATGGAAAAACAGATAACAAGTAAAGCCCATATGTTCCCCTTCGCAGCTCACCGTTATAAATAAGGTTTAAGAACTTAACATGAATTTCATACTATCTCTTTCATCCACAATACAAAACGGAACTCATTCATTTCACATCATGTCATTCTATATCATATATGTAAACGACATCAGTATCAAATTTTACATTCATACATATCTCATCGCACATACAACTTTGTGTGGCTGACCACATAGCACACATAACCATCACTATACCCATAAGATCCCTGTCTAATTATAAACTTACATACGTATTCTTATGACAAATATAATATTTTATATCAATAAATAAATCCATTATCACAGCCATAAGTGACAAATAATCTTACATGCTCTTATGATGTTGATAGTCTGAAATCTGTCAACCTCTATCATTATTCAAAATAGAAAACGTAAAACGATCTCTTTCAAAAACCATTTCGAAAATACATTTGAAAAACTATTTTACTGTAAATAAAATTAGTTTCAAAATCCATTATCGTAAAACCATATCAAGCATCCAGCATAACTCACTGGACGAAACATAAACAGGCGCCCAATGCCCGAATCAGGCGCACAGATCTGACAATGAAAGAAATGATCCCCTATCGACAGAGGGTCGGGTCGACCCACTGTAGTTAGGCAAATCCCTATACAAGCATCACAGAGGGTCAAAAATATATAATCATCAAGCACCGTGACGGAAACATATCATATCATATAATATAAAAAATAATGTCGAAATGCATCAAAACAAAATGTAATTCTTTTGAAATCATTTCCCCCCAAAACATAAATGTGTAAATCAAAAATAAATCTTTAATGCAAACTTTTCAAAATACATACCGATCGTCCACTACTCAGTCGCGCGCATAGACCAGACAGTGTACGGACCATGTCGACAGGGTAAATACTTACTGGGGTTGGTACTGTAGTAGAGGAGATTTTTCGTATGTACTACTGAGGTTTATATAAGTCTTGCTATGGCTTAGGTTACACAACTCTATCAACTATTATGTGGTTTCTGCTTGTGCTGTAATCTTCGAGCTGTGTTATCTATGGCGCGACCTTTAATGGACTTCCTTGTTGTTTCTTGGGTTTTCTATCTTTCTCATTTACGGGATCTATTTCTTAGGGTTATACGAGTTACTACTATGGTTGGTCTAGTCTATGGACTTCTGTTGGTGCTGCAAGCTTCAGGCGAGCTTGTCTTCGTTATCTGCTATACTAGGCTCTCTTACTCATTTCTACAGATTTGATGGATCTCTATCTAGTAGTTTTATCTCTTAAGGTTTTATATTTATTTTTTATGGTATACTGCGATGGGTACTGGGTCTTCTTACAGATAGATTTATATATTCTGGTCATTAAGTATTGAATGTCAAACGGTGTTCAATAATTTTGTACCGATGTCATTTATCAATTTCCCTGGCTTAATCCATTACCTATTTAAGAATATGTATGAGATGGACCTTGCAATGACGTTTTCCTATCCAGTACCTCTAAGGGGTCGGGAAATAGTTAAGTTACGATTTCACCTACTTTGGACTCTTTTGCTAATATAACTAATTTGGTACTGTTTAGTATATCGGTCTTACTAAGTCTCGATTTTAGGCTAGGGTATTTGAAACCCTTACATTCTTCTAGGTATCTCAAACATGTTAGGAATCTTCACAACTAGAATAGATTTCTTGCTTCTTTTACTTATTTAACTACATTCCGTCCTTCGGCAAGCTTGTTGTACATACATAGATCACGAAAATTATTGGGTCTACTTTGTGGGATCTTCTAAGGAGGGACGAAACCTTACTTGAGTTTATCTGTCATTCATATGTATGTTTCTGCTCATTCATATGTCTGCTTCTGCTCATTCTATTTTCTTTCCTACTACAAGCTCGTGTATTTTCTTCAATATCAATTTTATTTCTATCCAATCTCTAATCTCGGCTTTTTCTAAGTGTAAATGTCTTTCGTTACTTTCTAGTTCTACACTTTCTCTCTTCTTAAAGCTTCAGGTGTATGTTCTCGAAAACTTCACTAGTTGTTCTTATCATTTGTCATGTCTAAACTTCATGTGTCATATATGAATGGTTACAGAAGGATTCTGCTATAATAAAGATTCCAGTTTCAGATTATATGAAGGATATTCAAATGATTATTGGAAAGTTTACTAACCTTCAATAAGCTTGAGGACGTACTTAATGATCGGATACTGGATATGTAGTGTCTAGTATACAAGTACCACGGGCATACTACGTATACAAGACCCCAACACTCTACCCACTATAGTCACTGACTCCCTAGACCATGCTCTAATACCAACTTTGTAACATCTCTCTCTCAGAGATGCTACTTGCATGCGATAATTTACACTATCACCCCCAGCCTCTAACTAACTGACTGACTAACTGAACTCTACTGCTTTTCTTGTTATTTCAAAATCACAAATCAAACCCTTACACTGGAGGGCTACATGCCCAACATAAATTAATTAAACAATCTATCTTCTCGATCTTGTCCTCTGAATAAACCTGCAAAACATAAAGCATTGGAGAGTGGGGGTTAGATCGTTTGAATGACCTAGTGAGTGGACAGTTTAAAATGGTAACTAAAGGCTTTATGAATATTTATTAACTGAAATTAAAATCATCTCATTTTACAAGAAGACCATCTTTCCTGAAAACTCTTTTCTTTGTCTGAAAATAAATCTCTTCCTGCAAAACTTTATGGAAACTTCTTTCTTTTGATAAAACTCTGAGATCTCTCGTAAAACTAATTCTTTCTAAAACTCTTTCATAAAACTATTGTTTCTGAAAATCTCATATGGAAAACAACTGACATATGAGGGAGTTAGATATCTCCATCCTCCCACATGCCTAACTAGTGTCTTGGGGGGTTACGTATCGTCGTCCCTCAAATCACTGAACTAGAGAAAAGAGCTTTAATCAATGCAAACTCATTAAAATATTTTGGCAACTTTGTCTCATCTCAAAATATAACTTGAATATAAATAAATTCATAGAACTTTATAAATCAATAAAACGTTATGAAAATAAAATATCCACTCACAGATTTGGAAACCGATTGGCACTACTGCACGGTGTCGAAGAAAGTCGTGGTTCCAAGCGATAATCTATAATCGGTAAAACTTTATTAGAACATAAGTTGTAGATATGCTTCCGATTAATAAATAAAATATACAATGCATGAATAATTGACTTTACTGAGTTACTAACGTATAAGCGTGGTTTAAAAAATTTTTACGGGCTAAGGTTTGGAGTTACACAAGTGCGGGAGTGGAAATTTAGATTCTAATAGTCGCTAAGAATTCACTGCTCAATGCCTAACTTTGAAAATTCACTATGACTAATTGGGAAAGAATCCGGGTCTAAAATTTTAATATAATATACCTTATTGTATCTAGTTTATGTCATATCTTTATGGATCTCAATTCTGATTTCAGAAACTCAAGTTATAAACTGAAGTTCAGGGGTTGTTCAGAAAAAATTGGGTGCAGAGACAACAGGTTACTCAACTTCAAAATTTCATTTCAGCCTCGTCTTAAAAATTCTGATTTTTTGGTATGTTACTTCTTTATGTGTCTAGTTTGTCCATAATTTTATGGTTCATCAATCGGACATATATAACTCAAGTTATAAGCGACCAAACACAGCCTGTCCGGAATATGACAGAAACTGACTTGGCTAACCACCTTCCTTATTTCACCGTCTAATTTAATACATTTAATCTAACAAGCCTCAAAAAAATTACAAATATTATAAACATATAAATCATGCTTAATTTTTTAATTTGATATGAGCTTGGTATTTCATCGAATACTTAGTGTGTGAAATGCCAAAACTTTTTCATTTACACAATCTTAGTTATCTCCACTCTCACGTTACTTGTCTATTACTTAACAACATCATTCAAGACTTCATACACATATAAAAATAGCCCTTTCCTATCTACATAACTTGGCCAAAAATCATCATCCTCCACAATCACAAAATTCTTCAACATATAACAAGCTAAAACATCATCCAAACACTTCATCTAAGATTATTCATTAACAAAACCAACACAAACAGCCCCCTACTGACTTGGAAATTTGGCCAGCCGTTACAAGTTAGGAAAATTGATCATTTTCAAAATCTAACCTTAATCCATGGGTAAACTATCATGAAACACATTAAAATACATGTTAACAACTATATTGAAGCCAAAATGCAAAAATTGAAACATATGGTTCCTAAAGTGCGAAAATAGGAAAAGATTACTGAAGCTCAAATCTAAAAAATGAAAAGAGAAAGAGGAAAAAGGAGATTATTTGCTTGGAAAGAAGCTTGATTGCATCAATTTGTCTTTAAAAAAAAAACAGCGTGAGATGGAAGAAAATGATAGAGTTTTTGCTTTTCTTCTTCATGTTTTTCTCATCTTTTTTTTTTTTTTTTGTTCCAAAAGATGAAGGAATAGTACCCTTTATTTAAGCAAAAGAGAGGCTGGTTTTAGTAATAAAATATTATAAGAAAATCAGAAAAATATAGTAATTTCTAGAGTAGTCATGAGTTTTATTGTTCACACGACTTTGACTTGTATTTTCAACCTAGTTCGGGTCCGAATTTAGGAAAACATTAAACAAAAATGTTGTTAGCCTTGGTCTGATCTTTTCGATGATATAAGATTCGAAAATATCATAGATCGTATGAAAATTTTAGGGCTAAAATACAGAAGGGCTGCATGTTGACTCAGATAAATAGTAAAAGTGTTGAATCTGAAAATTTTTCTTCGACCTCCGCACAAAATTCCTAAGGTGTGAAACCTATTTTATAGGTTTTATGTATAGTGATTCACTCTACTGAGTATGACCGGTCCGACCAAGGTTTTATACCTCAGCTTACAACCTGATCGTCAGCCGCCCATTGATTCATGACATGAGGGCAGTCTCATCCACCTTCCACCAAGTGTTGAAGTTCCCCACTAAGTGAGGCATACAAAAGATCAGAGAAGATCAAATCGCCTCAAGGAGTTGCTATCAGATGACCTTGAAGGTCAAGCTTGCTTCAGTAGAGCAATTATAAAAAAGGCATTGTCGGGCTGAGCCAGATCAGCCCGATATCGAGGAACTTGACAAGGTTCATATTGGAGCTCATCTTGAACCCAAGCTATGCACAATGTTGTTCAACTTTCTCATGGAGCGACATGGCTATTTTTCATGGTCGTACGAAGACATGACCGAAATTGACCCCTGGATAATGACTTACGAGCTTCACGTTGATCCAGACTACCCCCCGGTAAAATAGAAGAGAAGAAAATTCACCCCGAATAAGAACTGAATCATCGAAGAATATGTTAAGAATATTTTGGAGAATGGGGCCATCGAAGAAGTCCAATATCCCGAGTGGTTAAATAATGTTATGGTGGTTCGGAAAAGGAATTAGAAATGGCTAGTCGGCATCGACTTCACATATCTGAATAAGGCATGCCCGAAATATTCATTCCTTTTGTCCCTATTGATTCGATGGTCGTCGCTACAACTAGAAATGAGTTATTCAACTTTATGGATGCCTACTCAGGCTAGAATCATATCCTCATGCATGCAAACGACTATGACAAGATGACCTTCATCACAAACAGATGGATCTATTACTATAAGGTAATGCCTTTCGGACATAAAAATGTTGGGGCTACATACCAGTACATTGTCAACAAAATGTTTTCCCAACAGATAGGGGAAAATAATGGAGGTGTATATTGATGACATGTTGGTGAAGTCACTGAGAGCCGAGAACCATCTAGAACATTTGAGGCAGGCATTCGATATTATGAGGAAGTACGACATGAAGTTGAATTCTAATAAGTGCGCTTTCGGCATTGCGTTTGGTAAGTTCTTAGGCTACACGGTCACTCAGCGAGGGATAAGCCAACCCGAATCAGATCAGATCCATCCTCGATATCCCATCCCCCAAATGCCCGAAAGATATCATGCGACTTGCGTGGAGAGTACCAGCTCTGAACAGGTTCGTCTCTAAGTCCACAGATAAATAGTTATTGTTTTTCTCTGCCCTCAAAAAAATGAAGGATTTTAAATTGACTCTAGCATGCAAAGATGCTTTCGAGTACCTTGAAAAGTATTATAGACATTGCATTTTTGGAAGAAGCCCAATGATGAGCCTCATATGGAGGCACTACCTGAAAAGTTACGGAAGTCGCGGGAAACGAATGCCGGAAGGAAAAATTCCAAAATTAGCACCTCATTGGATTCGAACTCGCTCAGTCACTTTCTGTTTCAAACCTTAGCCTCGGCCCAAAACCCTTGTAACCAATGAAAGCCAATCCATGCAGCACACGCCCAAGGCCCACACAAAGCCCATGCACGCCCAAGCCTTCCCAAAATAAAAAATCCCAAGCAAAACACATGTCAAAATCCCTCAAATCACCTTCCAATTTAACAAGATATGAAATCCCATCCTCACCAAATTTAGAGATTTTGTTCCCTAAATAAATTAAGAAAATATCCCTCATATTTATTTGATTTGTTTCCTTGATTGAAGATCCCTTGAAAGCATTATAAAAAGATTCCATTACCAAACCCTAATGGAGGCTCTTAACTCTCTTTTCTTAAACACACACACGGTAAACAACTTGAGAAATTCTTTTCTTACACCTTGGAGGACACACACGACAAAGAACACCACAAAAGCCCTAAACCTTCTTTCTTCTCATCATCACCGAGCAACCAAAAAAAACACATTCACATGGCAAGACAAAAAAAAAACCTAAGCCTCTCTTTCTTCTTCACCGACACACACAAGCAACAAAACTAAGCCTTTCACCCTTAGACGCAAACAACAAAATCAACCAGCCACCGAAGAGGCTCACGGCAAGCAACAACAAATAGCAGTCCATCACCGTGAAACCAAGCCAAACAGCCACCTAGAAACCAACAAACCAAGACACAAAAATCAGAGCCAAAAACCAAACAAATAACAACAAAACAAAAGAGAAAACCACAAGTGGCGAGAACCAACAAACACTAAAGACACGTAAACAACAAAATAAAAACAACCCTTTCAACCCAAAGCCGAGACACGTAAACAACCAACACAAAAAATAACCCAAAACAGTCCCTAAAAACCATAAAAAAATAGCACAAAATAGTCCCTAAAAACCATCAAAAAATAGCAGCAAAACAGTCCCTAAAACCTCAAAAATAGTGAAGAAAATAGCCCCCAAAAATAGTGAAGAAAACCGCAAAAATAGCAAAAAATAGCAGCCCAAAAATAGCAAAAACAGCAACCATAAACAGCAAAATAGCGAGCAGAAATAGCGAAACAGCGAGCAAGAACAGAGAACCAGTAAACCAGAAAAATAGCAAGCTTTAATCCTTCCGGCAACGGCCTAACGCACTTCCAAGAAAGCAACTTGAAAGGTAAGACCTGAGGGCACCCTTTACTATATTTATTTTGTTGTTCTGGACGCGGCATGCCTGGTTGGACGTGAAATACATCCAACCGGGTATGCGAGGTCCTACATCAAAGACGGGCAAATCTTTTGGTCATATTTTTCTTTCTTTAGCATTTTATTGTTTATCTCTTTTTATATTTATTTACTTTTATTTTTATTTATCTTTCTGTCAATTTATTGTTATTTATTATTTCGTATTTATCTTGTTATTTATTTTCTTGTCTATTTAGTGTTATTTGTCTTTTTTATTTATTTACTCGCATTTTATCGTTATTTTATTGTTTTGCTTTTACTCTTTTTTATGTTATTTCGCATCTACTTTCATGTCCGTTTACATTTCGTTAATGATTGTGTGTGTTATCCCTTGTGGTATATCGGATGGAAACCCATACATAAATTATGTACCTGAATCCGAATGGACGGTAGTGTGGTCTATACTTGGGATACAACTCCACGTACTCCTCGGGAAATATTCACATATGCATGTTTATGTCATTATTGGTGTTATCTTCGTAAGAACGTTCGAACGCGTTTTCAAACGCAACTCGAATGCATGCCTTCTGCCTCACTCCGTTCGAACACGTTCTCGAACGCTACACGAGCGTGAACTCTCCAGAACACTTCGTTCGAATGCGTTTATGAACGCTACATGAACGCACACACACTGAATAACCTCTTTCTTTATATTTCATGCATTTTTCCTTCTTTAGTTATTTATTTTACCTTATGTGTTTGGTAGTAATTATTTGTATTTATTTATTGATGTTTTTTCCTGCTTTTGATTATTATGATTCTTATTATCATACCTTGCGTTTCTTAATTTAATTTGCTTTTATTTATTTTCATGTTCATGGGTGTGCAAATTTGTGTGTTTATTTGAATTATCTTGCATGAACTACATAAGACTTGGCTATACCATTGTGTGAACCCGTCCATTATACTGGCATAAGTAATGAACCATTCCAAACCTATCGGTTTGAGGTCTTCCCTTGCGAGGGGTGAGTGTGGCCTTAAATCATTTCCCAATTCACAATGGGTGGCGACTCTTTTATTCTCCGATTTAGTCCCTCGTGGGCTACTCCGTACTCTCTACAGGCTACGAGCCCAACAGTGTCGTGGTCGCCGAGCATCATAGACATAGCGGTAAACCCTTCTTCGCTCCTACAAGTATCTAACCACTTCGTCGTGCCTCTCCAAACCAATCGATGGAGAGAGGTTGTACATCTACTTGGGCGTATTTGAGAAATCAGTCAGTACAGTCTTAATATGAGAAGAAAATAGGGTATAGATTCTAGTCTACTATGTGAGTAAAGCTCTACTCGATGTAAAGACCCGCTACATTCAGATGGAGAAACTGATATTGGCCTTGATAACAGCAGCTCGGAAACTACGCCCTGACTTCCAAGGACACCCAATCACAGTCTACACTGCTTAATTAATGATAAACATACTCCACAAACCCGAGCTCTATTGGAGGTTAATCAAGTAGGCGGTGGAGCTAGGGGAACACGACATAACTTACTAACCCTGAATCGCGATCAAGTCACAGGCACTGGCAGACTTTGTGGCTGACTTCTTCCCCAATCTTCAAGCCAAATCTGATTTAAAGATTCAGTGTGTCTAGCCATCTATAACGTGGAAACTTGTAATGGATGGTTCAAGCAACAATTGAGGATGCAGACTTGGACTTTTACTCACTACACCTGAAGACGACACGTTGTAACTAGCAATGAAGTGTGGTTTTAAAGTCATGAACAACGAAGTTGAGTATGAAGCATTGATCATTGGTCTAACATTGGCCAAGGACCTCAGAATCAAGAAGATCGAGGTTCAATTAGACTCTCAACTCATCGTCAATCGGCTCCAAGGGTCATATTAGGTAATGGATTCATAGATGGCTTCCTACTTACAAAAGGTGTAGAAGCTCTAGGTGACACTCGAGGAGTTTGTAATTTCACAGGTTCATTTAGTTGAGAACTCCCATATGGACACCCTAGCCACTATCGATTCAACTATGGAAGGGGACAAGCCTCAGTCTATTCTAGTGGTTTACTTAGGGTGGTCAGACATCTGGAAATAAGAGACCAGGGATGTTACCTCGGTTAGTCCAGCTGACTCTTGGATGACTTTTCTAGTGAAGTATCTGAAAGACAGCACATTTCCACACGACAAGGCCGAAGCTCGGAAAATCCAACACCAAGCTGCGAGGTTCACCTTGTATGATAATCAGCTCCTGAAAAGATCTTATTTTGGTCCCTACCTTAAGTGTGTCACTCCCAAGGAAGCTCAATACAGGCTTGCTGAGTTACGTGAATGAGAATATGGGAACCACTCCGGAGGAAGAAGTTTGGCATATCGAGCGCACATAGCAGGATAATATTGTCCTACCATGCAAACTGACACAATAGAATTCGCCCGTAGATGAGATAAATGTAAGAGGCCATTGGTCATTCATGAAATAAGGTATGGACATCATAGGCAAACTTTCAACAGCTCCGAGCCAGTGAGTCTACATGTTTGCACTCACAGACTACCACTCCAAATGGATTGAAACATAAGA